>PVIW01001309.1:50816-244625 GCA_004026585.1 Noctilio leporinus | reverse complement strand
AAAACCACATTGATTTTTAAATAATACTATAGCCTCATAAAAGAACTTTAGCCTAATCTAAAATTGTTTTGCCAGTCTGCACATTCCACAGGTTTACTAGGGTGTAAGACATCAAATTAATGTTCACTTTATCTGTTCACCAAATTACTTTATGGCTTTACCTATTTTCCTAAGTATACTTATTGAAAAATATGGTGACCTATTAAATTTTCCTAGTCATCAAAGAAATGTAAACTGAAACTAGAAGATAATTTCTCACCCATCAAATTGTTATTTTAGCAAAGAAATTAATTTACCACATATTGCTAGTGTGACACCTAGGAACATAGCTTGACACAGAATTACTTTTAAACAGGAGAGAACATTTTATGTACAAGTTACTTAGCACTACTCTAATTTATAATAATAAAACAGTTGAAAGAAATAAATTTGATTACAAGAGAATGATTAAATGACTGACCATCTTGCAATTAAAAATGTCTTTAATGAAGAACACTGCAAATGTTTTTGATATACAGCTAAATGAAAAAAGCAGGCTATAACACAGAATATGGACAATGGCAACTACATTTTAAAAAATCAGTATATAAATGTATTTCTGGAGTCAACCCCTACTCATTCTTCAGTGGCCATTTAGTGCCTTAAGACAAAGCCCTGAAATTTAAGGCAATTCCCAGCTAGGCCCAGCCTCCCCTCTACTATCACAATGCCCTGCTTCCATCAGACTAGTCTGCTTTCCAATGCAGTCTGCCTCTAGGCCTTGAAACATGCTATTCTCTTGACCAAAAAATGTTTCCCTCTTCATCTCAATGTATCACTCTGTCCTCCTTTGTAAGTATTTTCTGTGCTATGTACATGGTGGGGGGGGACCTCAAAACAACCCAGAATTTATTTATTAAAAATTGTGTATTTTAAAAAGTATATTTTGTTTGATATAAAAAAATTGTGTATTTATTATTACATGTATAAACTTCAGTCACCTTCAAAGTACTATCCATTTGATACAATACACCATCCAAGACATTTTTTTTCTCCAATGCTCAAATCAGTTTTTGAACTTCTCAGTTTTTTTAAAAAGATTTTATTCATTATCTTTAGAGAGAAGGGAAGGGAGGGAAGAAGAAAGGGAGAGAAATGTTAATGTATGGTTGCCTTGCCACTTGCCTCCAGCTGGGGACCTGGCTGGAGACTTGCCTTGCAACCTGGTTATGTGCCCTGGCTGGGACTCTAGGTGCAGAGACACTAAGGTTCGCAGGCCGGTGCTCAATCCACTGAATCACACCAGCCAGGGCTGAACTTACCAATTTTGATGTCTTTTAGTGCTGTCATTTTTTTTTGTTTGTTTCACCTCTTCTACATTGGCAAAATGTTTCTCTTTGAGGAAATTTTTCATTCAGGGAAACAAACAAAAAAGCTTGGGGTGAGATCAGGTGAATAGGAAAGGTGGGGCATGAGGGTCATGCTGTTTTTTAGTCAAAAACTGCTGAACTCAGCATGATGTGGGCAGGTATACTTGTAAATCAGCCATCATGAAATGGGGTAATGTGCTGAGTCTTTAAAAAAATTCACTGAAGCTGAATGTAACCTCTCACAACAACACCAGCTGGTACATGGGTACAGATGGGTTTCTAGAACAGTCACCTAGCAGGGGAAACCTATATTCAAGGCGCCCATCCTCCAGAAGATAATTCCATTTTTTGGTTCATTTGTAGTTGCTCAGTTAAAGTTTTGCATTCTTATCTTGTAGTTGATCATTTAAGATTTTGCATTCTTATTTTTCATGTGATTTCATTTTTTAATATAATACAAGGTAGACTTCAAGTACCCAAGAAGATGAAAGCTTGTGATTATTTTATTATGTTTACTAAACATATCCTGAAACGTATTTCATGAGCAAACCAAAGAGTTATTGGTACCCAGATCCCTTGCTACAGGTCCCAGGAAACCTTATAATCAGTGCTTCCCAATTCAACTGAAAGTATATTAAAGTTGTGCTTGAAAAATCTTAATTCGTGTTGCATGATAAACTAATATTTATGATTTAGATACAAGGTTGTTGGCCCTGAAAATAGCACAATGAGTGATCTTGAGAAAGAACTTGGAAGTGATGCAGCCACCTCATAAGCCAGCAACTAAGACACTGCCCTGTTCTGCCCAGGCAAGAGTGAGGCTGGAGTGAACCTGGGTTAGATGGGCAGTGAAAAAATAGCCCAGGACTGTTCCTTTAGTTGTCTCTATCCTTCACCCACTAGAGATCAAAGCTCCAAAAAAGGTTCTGATGTATGCTGCCTTTAGAAAGCAGCAGTATATTCCCCTGACCTAAGCATTTGCCTCGGTGCCTCCAGCCTAAAATAAACCAGACTTTGGCTTTAGGAGAACCAAGTATTGGCCTATAAAGGCTTATTATATCTTCATATTCTTGTATAAACTCTCTTGTCCCTTTTGGTTGAATTTTCATCAATAATCTGCACTGGTAAAATGGAATTGACTAGAGTAGAGGCATCCAGACTTCTGCCACCAAGAACTCTTATTAATATCCTCTATCATGGAAAAAAAAAGTGATCATTAAGTGGTTTTGCATTTTTAAGTTTAGGGTAAAACCATATGATCATATCAATAAATGCCAAAAAATCACTTGATAAAGTATAGCACCCTTTTATGATAAAAACATTCAGCAAGATAGGGACAGGGGGAGCATACCTCAACATAGTAAAGGCCATATATGAGAAACCTGAAGTTAACATCATATTCAATGGGCAAAAACCAAAAACCTTTCCCTTAAGATCAGGAACAAGGCAAGGGTATCCACTCTCTCCACTTCTATTCAACATAGTTTTGAAAGTTCTAGCCACAGTGATCAGATAAGAAAAAGGAATCAAAGATATTCAAACTGGAAAGAAGGAAGTAAAACTGTTACTATTTGCAGATGACATGATAGTGTACATAGAAAACATTATAGACTTTACCAAAAAAACTACTCAACCTAATAAGTGAATTTGGCAAAATAGCTGGATACAAAGTCAATATCCAGAAATTGAAGGCATTTTTATATATCAACAATGAAACATCAGAGAAAGGAACTAGAAAACAAATCCTATTTACTATAGCAACAACAACAAAAAATAAAGTATCTATGAATGAATTTAACCAAGGAGATAAAAGAGCTGTACTTGGAAAACTACAAAACACTGAAGAAAGAAATTAAGGAAAATACAAATAAATGGAAGCATATACCATGTTCATGGATGGGAAGAATTAACATCATTAAAATGTCCATACTACCCAAAACCATCTATAGAGTCAACTCAATCCCTATTAAAATGCCAACATCAAATTTACAGATGCAGAACAAATAGTTAAAGAATTTATATGGAGTGAAAAATGACCCCAAATAGCTACAGCAATCTTGAGAAAGAAGAACAAAGTAGGAGGAATCACAATACCAGATATCAAGTTATATTACAAAGCAATAGTAATTAAAACAGTCTGATACTGGCACAAGACCAGACATACAGATCAATGGAACAGAATAGAGAACCCAGAAATAAATCCAGGACTCTTTGGGCAACTAATATTTGACAAAGGGGGAAGGAACATAAAATGGAATGCAAATAGCCTCTTCATTAAGTGGTGTTGGGAGAATTAGACAGGAACATGCAAAAAAATTGAAACTAGACCACCAACTTACACCATACACCAGAATAAACTCAAGATGGATAAAAGACTTAAACATAAATCATGTCACCATAAAAATCCTAGAGGAAAATATAGGACTTTTTGGGATATTGAAGATATCCCATGTAGCAATATTTTCACTGATATCAGGGCAAGGGAAATTAAGGAACAAATAAACAAATGGGATTACATCAAATTGAAAAGTTTTAGCTCAGCTAAAGGAAACAGCAAAATGAAAAGGGAACCAACCATATGGGAAAACATATTTGCCCTCAGATTAGGGTTTGATCTCCAAAATATATAAAGAACTAATATGACTCAACACCAGGGAGACAGGCAACACAATTAAAAAATGGGCAAAGGACCTGAACAGACACTTCTCTGAGGAGGACATACCAAATGCCCATAGGCATATGAAAGAATGTTCAATATCACTAGCCATCAGAGAGATGTAAATTAAAACTACCTCACACCTGTCTGAATTGCCATCATCAACAAGTCAACAAACAACAAGTGCTGGCAAGGATGTAGACAAAAGGGAATCCTAGTGCACTTCTGGTGGGAATGCAGACTGGAGCAGCCACTATGGAAGACAGTATGAAATTTCCTCAAAAAACTAAGACTAGAACCACCTTATGACTCAGTTATTCCACTGCTAGGGTTATATCCGAAGAATCCTAAAACAACAATTCAGAAGAACCTCTGCATCCCTATGTTCATAGTAGTGTTATTTACAATAGCTAAGTGCTGGAAACAACCTAAGTGCCCTTCAGTGGATGACTGGATCAAAAAGCTGTGGTACATTTACACAATGGAGTTCTAGTCAGCAAAAAGAAAGAAGGAACTTTTATCATTTGCAATAGCATGGATGGAACTGGAGAGTATCATGCTTATTGAAATAAGCCAGGCAGCAAAAGATAAATACCATATGTTCTCACTTAATACAGGAGACTAATGAACAAAACAAACATAGGAGCAGAATGGAACAAGAGACAGTGGGGGGAAAGGAGCAGAATGACAGTGACCAGTGGGGAGGGAGAGATGGGGGGAAGCTGGGGCAGAGTTTAGTCAAGGAGTTAGTGTGAAGGACCCATGGACAAGGACAACGAGGTGGAGATTGACTGTGGTAGAAGGGGGCAGGGAGGGTGGGGCAGGAGAGAGCAATGGGGGGAAAATGAAACAATTGTAAGACAAAAATAATAAATATATATATTTTTTTTAGATAGAGGGAAGACTATTTCAACAGAGGAAATCAGCATTATGGAGTAGGTGCTGTGTGCCTGCCATTGTGTTGGCTGCTTTATGCAGCTGAGTTTTCTTGCAATGGCGTAGTGGAGATTGTGCAGTATTCTCTTGCCTTGTCCTGACGGACTCATGGCTGAATGCCAGCATGAAGGGGATCATAGTTGGAACAACAGCAACAGTAGCCCCAATTACAGCAGCTTGAACAGAAACAGTTAATATTTACCAAGTGCCTTTTTAGCATTTCTATCTGAAATAATAAAGAACAGAGAACAGAAACAGCCTCATGAAAAACAGCCTGTCCCAAACACTGATATATATTAAAATACACACCAATATAGACATTCTGTCACTTTAAAAATGTTTTGAAGTTCTGATGCCAATCAGGATGCTGGTGGCTTTTTGCAGACAGCACCAAGTGTTAGGAAAACATTTAAAGGAAAAAAAGAAAAGAAAAAAAAAAGAAAGAAAGAAAATCCCTGTGTGTTGACTCAGCTAAAATAAACATTTTATTACTCCCATAATAAAGACAACTTCTTGATTGAGTAGATAAAACTCCAGGTAGCCAGACTTCCAGGTTGTACTATGTAGGCAATTTTCAGAGACAATAAATAGTATGCATGATAAAGTGTTGAGTTTGATTGGCTTGTGGGAGACTGAAGGAGAGGCACTATCAGGGATTGTGAGGGATGATTGAACCTAAGAACCAGTATAAGATATACAAAGTGCTTACTGACAATGCCCAGAAAATTGAAAATAAACTAGTTGTTGCTAATTTGAGGAAACTTGTCTCCTGGGAACATGCTTTAAAAAAATTGCAGGCTGGTCTGTGCAGTTTTTTTAAAAAGAAGGAAGAAGTAAGAAAAAAAGAGAAAGTAGGATGTAAGTGGTTTTATAATTTTTTCCCCTATTCACATGAGTAGCAATCACACATACACTATTTAAAATATTTATTTCATGTTCTATCTGGTTTTATTCTCATCACAACCTTGAGAGAACCATTTTTTAAGCAAGGGAATAAACACACAGAGGTTACATCACTTGCCCAGGATGATCCATCAAAATAGGTCTAATCCCTCCAGTGAGCAAAGCCAAGAGGGCCTATTCTGTATGTGGAATGAAACTCATGCCTCTTGCCTAGGGTGCCTCTGCCTACATATCACTATTCAAGTCACCCATATGGAATGATTTAGAGAAAGTCACTCTGAAGGCAGGGGCATGGGCTTAATGATGCCCAGAGGTCCCCGGCCACATGATGGTTTTCTCGTGATTCTAAAAACAACATAAGTGAGCCTCTAGGGAAACAGAGTCCCATATGCAGGAAGTTGAGTTTAGGCTTTGCTTCTTGTCATTGATCAGTTGCATATGTTGAGAAAGCACAAAAGGGAAGAAACAGATGTTCATTGATAGTCTGTTTTCCTAGAGAAATCTCGTTGCTTGTCAACCAGTGGTCCTCACCTGGTCTATGAGAACTTCACATCGATTGCATTCGACAGACTTCTGAATTTAGTTGGCTTCTTTCAGGGGTCTGTACCAGATGCTCCTCATCCCCTACTCTCCTGGGCTCAAAAATCTGTTGGTGTCTACATCCCTCAGTTCTGCATAGTAGGCAGGGGATGCAGGCTCTTTCGGGTGTGGGGGTGGCTAGAAGGGGTCTTGGGGATTGATATTTTTCTTTTCAATGTTCAGATCATCACCTGGAGAAAACCTGCTGCCATTTTAACTCTGCAGTCATTTAGTGTGGTGAAGAGTTGCTGTAGCAGCCTTACCAGGGAATATACATAGGAGCAGAGAATAGCTATGAATCCTGACTTTATTATTCTTTTTTAAATGTTTAGTATGGATTCAAACATATACAAAAATAGAGACTAGTCTAATGAAGCTTCATGTGTTGCTACCTTCAACAATTATCAATGTATGGCCACCCACTGTGTTATTTTGAAACAAATTTCAGATAATATATTGGGATGGCCAAAAAGTCTGTACATTTTTTTCCATAAAATAAAAGACACATTTTTCATTTTCACCAATAACTTTATTGATTTGGATATTTTGAGTACATCGGCTATTGTAGAACACTGATTGTTCTCAGTGTCTCAATTCGATTGCTATTAACTTTAACTGGTCTACCTAACTTGTGTATTGTTCAGCAAGAAATTCCTAGCATGAAACTTTGCACACCACTTATTGACACATTCAGTCATTCACAGCACCTTCTTCATACACTGCACAAATCCTTTTTGTAGTTTCAGTTGTGGTTTTACCTTTCTTGAAATAATAAAGTATAATATGCCAACAATATTACTTATTTTTTTCCATCTTCATTGTTAAAATGGCTACACAAAAGTTAACCAATTTTGATAAGTTTTTATTAAAAATGCACACTGGTATGACAGCTGTCACAATACAATCTAACAAAATTGTTTCAAATGAAGTTAAAGACAACTAAGCATTACTAGAGCCATCTTGTGGGAAAAAAGACATACCAAATGAAATTTTTGAACAACCCAATACTATTTCATACACAAATACTCCAGTATGATTCTCTAAAAAAATAAGAACTCTACTTTTAGTGATTCTCACATGAATAATAAATAAAATATAAGAATAAGTAAAAATTGCAGAATACAAGTTCTGCCAAACCAAATTATTTAAACTGCTTCCATTTTCTTTTATCAATATTTCTACTCTAGGCACTATATATTTTGGTTTAAAATATAATAGCATTAGTGGCAGGCAAAATTTCAAGTACTTCACATGAATCAGCTTATTTAATTGTCACAACAAGACTTCTGGCCAAGATGGAAGTGTAGAAAGACGCACCTTACCTCCTTCTACAGCCAAAAGAAGGATTACATCTATCTCAAAACTAAAAATAACCAGGGTGACTCTGCCATGCGCTGGTCCTGCAGAGGGGTCTGCTGGCTGCACCAAGCAGGGACATTCGGGGCAGTTTTTTCCTGGAGAAGCCCTAGAAAACTCCCTTGGTTATAATATTTCAGTTCAGCTAGCCTTCAGTTGGTCATTCAAGTTGATTGTTCTATAATTTAGCTGTAAATCTGCTTTGGTGCAGGAAGCAGGTATGTAGCTTTAACTTCCTCTGTAGCCATCTTGGAAATTCCAACATCGGTCCTTAAACAAGCTTTGCTTCTTTCTGTATTTTATTACAAGTGACAGCAAATGTACCTCATATGATGTGTGCTGGGATTATATTGAAAATGATTTATTTTTTCATGTAAATATGTAGTCTATTTGGTGTAAGCTATTTCCTGAAAGATAAAAACAATTACACCAGCAAGTAGAAAAAAATCATAAGTCTGGTAAGTTATTCTGCACGTTTTGATCAATATTAAAATACCACCCAGCCCTGGCTGGTGACTCAGTGGATAGGCACCAGCCTGTGGACCCAAAGATCGCTGGTTCAATTCCCCAGCCAGGGCACGTTAATGAGGTTGCAAGCCAGGTCTCCAGCCAGATCCATAGCTGGAGGCAGGTGAAAGGCAACTATACATTGATGAAAAAGAAACAGAAAAAAATAAAAATAAAATAAAATACTACCCATGGCTGGTGGCACATTAGATAAGGCACTGGCCTGTGAACCCAAAGGTCGCTGGTTTGATTCCCAGCCAGGACACATAACCAGGTTGCAAGCCAGGTCTCCAACCAGGTTTGTATCTGGAGGCAGGGGAAAGGCAACCATACATTGATGTCTCTCTCCCTCTCTGCCTCTCTCCTTTCCCCTCTCTCTAAAAATGATAAATAAAATCTTTTTAAAATATATAGAAAAAAAGTTAACAATTAGCATAGATGAGGTGTCTTCCATCACCTATGGTCTGCATTTTTATGAGGAAAGATTAAAAAATAGTAATTTTGATACTGAAGGGTGTGTATGTGTTTAGCTAAATATGAGAACTAACTATAATTCTGAACATACTTTTAGGAGAGTAATGTGTTCAGTTTAGTTAGAAATTGCCTTTCTACAGAGCGAATACTATTTACTCATTGAGTTTTCCCACTGATAAAAACTGTAAGTCTATTTCTTTTTTAAAGGAAATTATCTGACTTAAATGTTTAAGGCTATAGGAATGATTATGTTGGACACCCTACCTGCAAAACCTTGTTGCAGGCTTCCATGATGTTTCAAAGTCAGGCATCACCCCTTCACCCCTATTTCACCATTTTTATGACTTTTCCTAGAACATAGGAATTTCTCCCAGGAGATAGGTTGGCTTCTCATACAAGTCTTGGTGCTATCTTTTGGATTAAGTATTTAGCGTACCTTTTAGAGCTGGGGCTTACTTATGACAGCGATATCCGACATCCGTTGGCATATCCTCTGCTCCACCCTTTCTTTGGGTACATTGCCCCTCATTCATAAGGCTTACAGGGATGGGCTCTTAGCTCATCTAAATATTATAGCTCTTCTTGTCTTCCCCCATACCTTCAGAACCTTGCATCTGTTTGTAGACAGGATATCTCCATTTGCATGTTCCCTTGACACCTCAAACTCTTTACCTGAGATCACACAATACATCTTTCTCCCAAACCTACTCTTTCTACAGGATTCCCCTCTTGGTCAATGGCTTCACCATCCACCCAGTGTACCAAATGAAACCAGGGGTCTTTCTTTACTCTTTCCTCTCCCTTATTCTCACATTCAATTAGTGGCCAGGCTTTGCCTCTTCTTCCTCTAGAACCTAATTCCTTCTCTCCATCCACAGTGCATTTTCAGCTCAGCTCTCCCTGTTTCTCACCTGGATGAATGCCACTGTTTTTCCTCAACACCCATACCAGACATCTTCTCTAGGAGGTTTTACTTGCCTGTCTGCACAACCACCGTTGGGGCTCAATGTTCTGCATGTTCACACTGCATCTTGTGCATATTTATATTGCAACACTTATCTTGTATACCTTAATTGTGTGTTTCCTTTTGTCTCTGGCCCCAATGCCCCATATGCTTCTTGGGAGTGGGGACTGTGCCTTAACTATGAATAGCCAGCTCTAAGCAGTGTCGGACACTTGGTGGTTACTCATTAATGTCTGCTGAGTAAATGGAGGAGACTTTGCAGTTGGGCCTGGCTTCATGTTCCTGAGGAATCCTGTCAGGATCTGTGTATGATTACACAGCTTATCTGCCTGGGGCTTTGGGTGGGATCACCAGGAGTTACATTTTCTTTTCATTTGTATCTTGTTTGTGATAATATTCAAGAACACAACAAACTCCACAGCATTTACCCCAACGCTATATTATAAGCTAGAAATAAGTGCTTGTTAAATTAAAATGGTCAGGTCAAATAGGGCTCAAAGCTAATTCAGTTTTTAGGCTCCATAAAATAATACATCTGTTTTCTACATTATGAAAACCCCACTATATAATATACTACCTGGCTATTCAAAAATTAAAGAAAAGCAATGATGATAATATTTATCACATACTAAATGGTTCTTATTCTGAGTGTCACAGGCATGTATCATTTAATCCTCACAACAACTTTATAAAGTTTATATTATTAACTCCATTTTACAGCTGAGAGCACAGAGTTACGTGACATGCTTAAAGTCACCTGGCAGCACCAGCTACATAGGAGCTGGCTGGTTTCAGAGCCCACATTCATTAGTCGCTACTGCCAGAACCAGTCAATGCATTCATGACTCTGCCATGACCTACCCAGCTGAACTCCCCACCAGTGACAGCTGCTGAAACATGATTTGTAAGCATACAGAAAACACAATTTTTTTTGGTTTGTTTCTGACCTCCTTTCTGATAGCCACAGCTTACGCAAATTCAGGCAAATAATTTAAAATATCATACATGCTAAGCTGTTTCACACTGTCTATTTTAAAAACTACAATTAAAGGCAAACTTCATTAAAAAGGCATTACTCCTCAAAAACATGCATATTCTCTTCCTTCCCAGAATTATTTTTTCTGGAGGATATTTGTTCATATTACTTGTTTTATGTAGGAATTGAGTTTTGTTTTTTGTTTTTGTTTTTTTAGAGTGGGCAGAAAATATATTTATGCTAAATACACAAATTTTTGAATCTTCTTTGGTCATGGTAAAAAATGAAAACCATCTACTTGCTACTACCCACACCTTTTGCCCAGTCTTCTGCCCTCGTTGGCTTGGTTTTTCACTTGTGGATTGGGAAAGAAAATATGGGCCAGAATTGTGTTGGCACAAAATGGCCTGACTCTGAAAGCTATGTCAACAAAAAATTTCTTCTGAAAGTTATCTCCTGAAATTACTGATAGAAGCATCCTCTGACATAACCAGCTTCAATTAAATATGGTCATAAGGTCTCTACTTTACTGAGCAGGTTTGTGGATTTCTTAAAAAGTTTTTCATGAATGGTGAATGGCAAAGAGGAGAAATGCTATTTTAAATGCTATGTTTTCTCTCTGGTATCCACTATTCTATATTACCAACCATAAAAAATGTGGTCCACTGAGCCTGCCAGCATGAAACTACACAGAACTAAAGAGAAAATTAGAGTCTATTAAGTGATTTACTCACTGATTTAAATGTATGGCTCTGCATCAAGTTCTGGGTTATAGTATATATTGAAAATGGTATAAGACCTATATTTTGTTTTTCCTCATTGTTGAACACCAGTTGTAAGTTCATCAACATCAATTACAAATACATCTTTGGAGTTATACCATGTAGCAAATTCTCAGACTTAAGGAAATGTGAACACTTTTTTTTTTTTTTCTTTACAGTTAGAAGAATCAGTGATCTATGACAAAATTGCCAAGAGGTACTTAAAAATAATTCCCTTAAGAGCTGTGCATGAAACTTATTAAAATTGCTAAGCCACCCCAGTAAGTTCCCCAGACTGACTTAGCCCCCAGTTTGCTGGTTTCTTAAGGAGTGTTCCTAAATTATACCCTCCACAGAGAAGAAAATATTCTAGTACAGAGAACAATCAGTAGTTTATAATGTATCCAAAAGATTAGTGAGCTAAATGACCAACTACTCATTAAGATAACATGAGGTTAATAGTTCTTTAACATCCTTTGGAACTGAACAACTTTAAATATTAAGTTGGAATAAAAAGGTTGTGGGAAAATTTTTAATAAATTGTGTGAGAAATTATACCAATTCACTTGCAATATTCCTGTGATAATATTTCAAGTATAAAATTTAATGTTTTCTATGCAAAAGTGAATAATACTAGGTGTATGCAATTGTCAAAACTCATAATACTATAACTTGAGGTCTCTGCATTTCACTACATATAAATTAAACCCCAATTTAAACAAATTTTCAAAGTCTCAAGTTCATCAAAACCAAGGAAAGTCTGAGAAACTATTGCTGCCAAAGGAGAACTAAATGTAATGTGATCCTGGGATGTGTCTAAGAACAGAAAAAGGAAAACGTTTAAATGAATGAAATCCAAGTGCAGTATGGAGTTAGTAATAATGTATCAGAATTGGTTCATTAGTTGTGACAAATGTATCACACTGTTAGATGTTAATAATAGGGGAAACTGCCATTTTTCTGCAAGCCTAAAGCGATTCCAACACTTAAAAAGCTTATTTTAAAAAATAGAAACAAAAAGGGTAAGGGGGTAAGTGGGATGTATAATATGGCAGTTACTAAGACACCACTTGAAAGAAAATTAAGATGAAAATATCAGTACAATCTATTTCAAACAAGTGTAAATAAGTCATAAAGAGCAAATGTTTTTCATCTACTGGACATTAGCATCAAATAAATAACTTTTCTATCAGATTTACTCTCCCATGATAAACCTGAAGATTGTCATCCTTATCACATTGGGTTTTTTTTTTTTTTTTTTTTTCTAGCTAGGTAACATTAAAAAGGGGTGTACAAATGACAATGGACTGAATGAATAGTATAATTTTTATTTTCACAGATTATATTCCTCATTGCAAATTATCCAATGCCACCGTTCTGTCCTGTTGAACATCACTACCCATGAGTGGTTACACACAATCTTTATATGGACAAATAGAAAAATTCACTCATGCCTGCGGAAACGTTTTCTTATCGGGTGTGAGTGTGTGTGTGTGTGTGTGTGTGTGTGTAGAGATGCGTACAGAAAATTCTCTTGCAATGCCATCGATGTCTCTTGTTAAATATGCCACTATGCTATAATCCATGATCCTATTTAAATCCCGGGGATCCTCCTCTGAATAAGCAGGGAGTCCTTCTCATTTGTTGCGTCGGTGTTGAGCAGCCCTCACAGCAGCTCGGACGGGCCAAGAACAACTCAAAAGCAGTCTGGTGACGCCACATTTGGGCCTGGATGCTACAGACAAAGTACCACAAGATGTAGCAGAATCCTTCCTTTGTGGGGCGCAGCTGCTGCGGGAACACCCCTTGCGACGACACATCCCTCCGTTTTCAGTTAACAGTTTGGGGTAGATCCTGGGGGTGAGGCGAAGAGCCCAGGTAGATGGAGAGGAAGATGAGGAAGAGCAGCAGGAGGAAGAGGCTGACTGTCGCCGCGGCCGCGGCGCAGACCTCCAACCGCCGGGCAGCCTCCCGCAGCCCCGGCTCGCGGGCCGGCACCGGGCGCCGCGTTGCCACAGCAACCGCCCCCCGCGGAACCCCACGTTTACGACGAGACAGGCGGCCCGCGCGGACGCCGCCCCCACGCCGGGGCGGAGGGCCACGCTTCCTCCCCGCCCCCATTACCCACGCAGGAAAGGCAGGAACCGGACCGCCGGGTGAAGAGCAAAGGGGAAACGCCGGGGAAGCGCTGCCGGGTCTGGCCGTTCGGAGCCCTTCGCGGAGGCGAGTGCGAGACCCGCACGTCGCTCCGCCTCCTCCGCCACCCCAGCGCGGCGCTCGGCGGGGGCGCGACGTGGGCCCGAGACCCCCTCGGGCGCGCGGGGCTCTTCCGACACCTTCGGACGCGGCCCGCCGCGCCGGCAGCAGGAGGACGTCAGAGAGCCGGCGTGGGCGTTTTTTTGCAGAACCGCCCCAAATCTAGGCCGCGTTTATCCTCCTCCTCGCCCACAGTCTCGCAGGGAATGGGGGAGCATCAAAAAATATTTACCCCGAATCCTAGTTATTCAAACATTTCCTGAACACGCCGTCTGTCCCGGGAGGTGGCACCCGTTGCGCGAAGGCTGGTCCGGGGAGCTGCACGAACGTCACCGCGCGCCCCGAAGCTTGCCACCTGGAGTCGGGCCTGCGCGGTGGCCCCTCCGCAGCCCTGGTGACGCGCGCACCGCGGTTCCGCCGACGCGTCCACACCTCGGCTGACACCGTCCCGTAATTAGCAGAAGCGCAGAAGGCAGACGATGCCCATTTTATTCACCAAATCATCTCCCAGTTCACGGACGAAGACTCAGGCTCTGGAGACACCCAGGCTCTGCGCCTCGGCTTGAAAAATCCGCCTCCAGGGAGCGAAGGCCTGGTCACTCGAGGCTATAAATATTAATAAGCTGAGCGGCTGGGACATAATTATCTTCCTTTAATTGCAACTCAAATTGGAAGTACAGACCCCCGCCACTCAGACCTCTCTGTCGGGACTGCTGGGTCTTGGTGTAGCAGGCTCCCTTGGCTCAGAAGTTGTTCTTTGTATGCGCTGCCCAACTCGGAAACCGTTCCTTGCGCCTCTCCGAGTGTTAAAATCACGCTCGAGAAATCCGAGCTGCGGCCTCTTCTCCTTTCAACCCATCGCTTCCATCCCCCGGGCGACCAGAGGCCTCCGCTCAACCCAACCAGACCTCCTGCTACTAGGGCCTTAGGCTGAGGAGTCTGACAAACGGGAGCGGTCCCTGGGGTGGTGGGATTTGTTCTGTGGCCGCCCCCTCTGGCTGAAGTCAGCGGGCAGCCGAAGGGCCTCGTCCCCGCTGGGCCCAGGGAAGCAGCCCTCGCAGGCCCCCAGGGGCCTGGGCGCTTCCGTCCCGCGCCCTTTGCTCCGCCACCCCGCCTGCCCACTCGCGCCCCGAGGGCTCCTAGCGGTGTTACTAGGGTGAGCACGCGATGGAGAGGGGCAGCGAGCCTCTTCAGCGCGCTGTCTGGGGGTCGAAGACTGGGGTGGTGCGGGGCGTGGGCTGGTGGAATGAGTCCTCATGCTTTCTCACCGCGCACTGCCACTGCTAAGAGCTGGATTTCTGCAGGACGCTGGAGACGCCCAATCTCCCTCTGTTGCGCTCATTTTCCTGGCCTCCATCCTGGAGGGCTTCGACAGCAAGAGGGAGCCGCTGGTGACTGAAGGTTTTGAGGGCAGGGTACCCCAGTCTCTTTGACACCAGAGGGAACCCGGTGGCGCTCCTCTATGGAAAAGTGGCAAGGCCAGGAGCCTTTGAAGGAGGACACTCCGCCCGTCGAAGCCTGGAGAAGGCCCAGCTTTCTACGCAGAATTCACCATCAGAACTGCCGAATTGTTTCTTGCTCATTGATTTTTGTTTGAGGAGTTACGTGCCAACAAAAAGCTGTCCAAGACAGAGGGGTGTGATTCACTCCCCAGAGATTATCATTTAAAAGTATTAATGCCAGTTTACCCTATACAGTCCGTTTTAAATTGCATCAAGAGGAATGTTCAAAACCCAAAGTAAGGATTTTGGTAAAACACCCACACCCGTTAAATTAGTACCTATTATATTTCAGTGAAAAATGCAGACCCATCTGAGGCCCAATTAAAAACACACTGTGTTCCACAACCTGAAGTGTCAACGACTGGACTGTAGAGGTCATTGGGTTTCATGAATGTTAATTGTCCACTGAAATAACACAAGTTCACCTCAGAGGTCAGATGCTTGGACTGTAGCCATGTGAATTGTAGGCAGTTTTTCTAATTCGCTCCAGGGACAAGATAAGCTTTGGAGCTAATAAAATCAGTTTCCTATAAAATTAACCTAGGCTCAAGGTTTTGCCAGCAAATGGTTAACTGAGACCCAGAGTTTGGGGAACCCATTTTGATGGTCAGGGCAGGAGGTCAGATGTACCCTTATTAGCACTTCCCCGGACAGACAGCGTGTTCAGGAAATGTTTGAATAACTAGGATTCGGGGTAAATCTTTTTTGATGCTCTCCCATTCCCTGCGAGACTGTGGGCGAGGAGGAGGATAAACGCGGCCTAGATTTGGGGCGGTTCTGCAAAAACCATCTTCCCTTCTTTGTTTCTACCGTTCAGCACCCAGGTCACCTGTATGGAAAAGTTAGTGGCCTGAGATGACATGAGGGCATCAGAGGCAAGACAAGTTGAAGTGGAAGCAGCAGGCATTTGGACAGGCATTTTATTTTTCCTGCACCCAGCAGGTGTTAAGTAATTATTAAAAGACTCAGAGCTAAATGAAGACAATGTGGGGCTGGTTTTATCTAAAGAAAAATTTAGCTTGAGCAGCCCGATTGAGAATCAGGCCTATAGCCTATATGGAGTAATATGTTTTGTATCCCACCTTTTTTTTTTTTTTTTTTTTTTCCTTCCCCTGCTGTGGTGGGTGGAATAGGCAGGTAGTTTTGGGAGGTGGGCGGCTACCAAGGTATCCTGTCCTGCAGAGCATAGGAAGGTATCTGGAAACTTGCTAGTGGGATCATCTTGACAACTCTTTCATACTGACCAGGAAGAAATTTCACAAGGCTGAGACAGGAATTAGAAATTGTTGTTTGCTGCTTGGGATCTCCTGTCCCCCTTTCCTCACCCTGCCCCCAAACCTGCCCTTTTTATATTTGTGTTAAACTTTCTTTTCTTGATAAAGATCAAAGTCATTCCAAAATCCTGCTCACAAGTCCAAGTCATCCCTGGCAGTAAAGTCTGGAAGCTGTTTTTGAATTCTGCTAGCTCAGCCTCACCCCGCTCCTCCCCAGATGATGCAATACTAGAACAGGACCCAGAAAGCTGCTGGGTCTGTCACCAGCTGGCTGAAGCTGGCCTTGAGGTGCCAGACAGGACCTAACTGTGCTGAGTGATCCCTCAATCCCTGGAGCAGTGACAGAAATCACAACATAACACCTTCCATTTTTGTAGGACTTTAGAGCTGATAAAATTCTTGCTAGCTCCTTACAATAACTTCCCATAATTTGTATTTATAGATGAAGAAACTGAAATCCAGAGAAGTGAAGTGGTTAAGCCAAGGCCTCATGTAAAGATGAGGTCTTTTACAAATCTGTCCTTGGGTTCTTGCTACCACACTTGTCATTTTAAAGTTAGTAGTAAACAGGGAATTCCAATCAGGGTTTACCCTGGAATTCACATGGCATCTTCATCTTCACTTTGTTTGGCAGGAGGTGGGTGCAACACATCTCTAGGCTGCAGAGAAACTAGTGGTTTTCTAACAAGAAACTGGGTGCAGTCCTGGCAACAGAGCCAAACTCACAAGTGGGAGTGAGGCCTTTCCCTAGGGCAAAGCCTTCCAGCTGGAGGATGTTTTTCAAGTAAGCAGAAGCCCCTCTTTACAAAGATAGCAGTAGGATAGGGAATTTCCTCTGTGATGAGGGCTGGGTCCCCCTGTTTTTTCCCCGCCCTGTACCCTTGCCTGATTCACTGGACACAGGCCCAGGCAGCTGGCTTTGATTAGCAGTGCAGGCCATGGATGGGCACAGTTCTTATTTTTTCATCTCAGAAGCTGCAGGATGTGATGTTTATTAGCACTAGATGTTCAACAATCTCAGACCTGTAATGTCTCCTAAATTTTATACAGCATAGATACCCAGGCACACTCACCATTCATGGTCATGAAAAGTCACTCTAGTTTACACCACTCACCTGGTTAGATCTTGAGGCAATGAGACTGGGATCTAAAAGAATTGACTTGTAGTCTTTCTCCTGCTTGGAGTTTAATATTTGCTACTTAGAGATGCTCTTGTTCTTATTCTGGTGGCATGGAAAATATTGCAAAGAGGTAGGAAGCTGTAATAGAAGAGAGAGGTGGCATTAAAAAAAAAAATTTTATTCATTGTTTTAGAGAAAAGGGCAGGGAGGGAGGAAGAAAGGAATAGAAACATCAGTGTATGGTTGCCTTTCACCCGCCTCCAGCTACAGACCTGGCTGGAGACCTGGCTGGAGACCTGGCTTGCAACCTGGTTACATGCCCTGGCTGGGAATTGAACCATCGACCTTTGAGTTTGCAGGCCAGCACCTGTCCACCGAACCACCAGCCAGGGTGAGATGACATTTTTGGTAGTAGCACTGGGGCTAACTTTAGAGGATGGGAAGATTTTGTAAACTACTTATAAGTGTATGAAAATGAATGCTCAACTGCTGTTTGCTAAAACAGTGAGTCTAGTGGTAATGATGGCTGACATGTATAAGCACTTACTATGTACCTGGCACTGTGCTAAGCACTTGACATGTATTATCTCGTATCACTTCATGACAAGCCTATGGGGCAATGACTATGACTATATGCATTTTACAGGTAAGAAGATTGAGGTGTAGAGACATTCTGTAACAGGGCTGGTAATAGGCAGAGTTAGGGTTTCACTAAATTTTGTTCACCTGTGATGGCATAAGCCATCAGTCAAACTCATAAACTGGTTTCACCAAAGTTGTGGTCACTAAAGCTAGGTGGCTTCATTTGCAAAATAAGTCTTCACTACCTTAGCAAGAACATACTTCAAGTTATTTTTTTCCTCCTTCCTCCTGCCTTCACCCTCTAGAGCTGAGATTCTTGTGGTTAAGTCTGCAGGAAGGTGGCCAGTGGTTAAAAATTGAATGATTTGTCACCATGAGTTCCCCTTGTCACCTGTGTTCCACACACTCCTAGTCAGCAGTGCCCCAAGCCGAATGCAGTTGGGCTAAAGCGTATGAAGTAAATACCTGCTACCAGTTACTCAGCATTTGATGTATCTTATGTCAATGACCATATTTCTTTTTTAACAGATATTGCATGTATTAGGTCTATCTGGAAAAAGTCCAGCCATTGTTAATATAACAAGAATGATTTGTACAACATTGATGTAACCTGGCAGCCAAGGAGAGTGGATTGGAATGTGCATGTGTGAACAATGATGACTTCACTGTCATTGGGGCGGTAGATGCCACTGAGTGAGCATATATACTGTGTGGCCGTCACATTCAAAATGAGCAAGTAGAGCAATGAATCTGCATCAAACTTTGCGTTAAGCTTAAACATTCTTCCTTGGAAACTATTCAGATGATTCAGAAGGCCACAGCTATGGGCAACTGGTGACTGGCAGCTTCATCACCACTCACGCATCCGCTCATGCATCACATTTCGTGCAGAGTTTTTTTGAGAAACATCAGCCCAGGTGACTCAGCCCCCTAGCCCAGAGATGGCCTTGCAACTTCTGACTTTTTGCAAAACCAAAATCACCTTTGAATGGGAAGAGATTTCCGACCATCAGTGAGATTCAGGAAAATATGATGGGGCCGCTAATGAAGATTGGGAGAACTGAGTGAGATCCTGAGGTGCCTACTTTGAAGGTGACTACGGTGTCATTATCTTATGTACAATGATTCTTGTATTTTGTATCTTCAATAGATGTTTCTCTTTTTCATATTACATGGCTGGATACCTTCTGGACAGACGTCACATTTGCACATTTACAGTCTACAAGATATTCTTCACTCCTGGTCTCTTATTTTAGATGTTTCTACTTTGCACTTGGGGCCTTATCTCTCTCTAACTGTGGAATGAAAGTCTGTGCCCCTACTAAAAAGATCCCAGGCTAGGCCAACCTGCTCTGCGTCGGACCCACCCAGTGACTCACTGAAGGAGGCAAGTGCAAATGCAGTCTCAGGATCAAAGGGAGGCAGGCAGTCTTACCCACACATGGCCTCACAAGGATTTCACTTCATAACAACTTGAACTGTTGGCTCACATTTCAACTTGTTTTCTCTAAATTGTTCTTATCCTGTTACCCCAGATCAGAGTTTGGAAATGCTACTATCTGTGGGCCACTCTGCAGCATGGTGTAGAGCTGCTTTTCTGTCTCTTCTTTCCTAACAATCCATTTTGCTTTCGAGCAACAGATAGTAGACCAAATCCAGGATGTCAGAGTAATGTCTTCAGAAAGAAAATGTATGTTAAAGGAATTTCAGCATTTTTTTCTCTTCCTCCTTTTTTCCTGTCTTTGGCAAGATAGAAGGTAGGACAATCTAATGCAGATTTCTTCCTATGAGGGGAAGAATCAATTAGATTCGCATGTGCATACACCTTTTTTGTTGCATCTGTTTGTCAGCTCTGTAATAAACACCCAAACTTTCTGAGTGAGTTCCTGTCTTTTCACAGGGCTGGAACTAGGGAGAATGAAGTATTGGCCTTGTGCACAAAATATAAGGGGGTGCCAGAAAACCCAGTAACCAAAATTAACATTTTAATACAGTATTTTTAAAAACAAAGTTATGCCCTGGCTGGTGGCACAGTGGGTAAGACCCCAGCCTGCGAACCCAAAGGTCCCTGATTCCATTCCCCAGCCAGGGCACATAATCAGGTTGCAAGCCAGGTCTTCAGCCAGATCCATAGCTGGAGGCAGGTGAAAGACAGCCATACATTGATGCCTTTCTCTGTCTCTCTGCCTCTCTCCCTACCCCTCTCTTTGAAAATAATAAATAAAATATTTTTTTAAAAAATTAAAAAGTAAAGGTCATGAGACTGGCCACAAACATTCAAAGAATTAAAAAATTAACACAAAGAAACCCAAAATGAACAATCAAATCTATAAATTCAAATAGCATTACTGACATTTCCTTTTACCTCAAGCTTCAGTATGGTTTGTCAAGACACGGCTTTCTTATTTATCTTTCTCTAGAATCAGAGGAAATGAGAAAGGCAGCAGGGTAAACCTAACTGAAATCCATGTTATGAACCAGAGAAACTAGATGAGAACCAAATGAAACCAAAAGTAAAATAATCTGTTGAAAATAAGATAGACCCAGAGGGAGTAACTATAGCAATATATAAATAGTTTTTTATTATTGACAATTGATGATTTTCATAGAGAAAATCTGAAAAATCTGCCTCTCAAGAGTGAAAGGTCTTGTTGCTCTGGGTTATAAATATTAATAAGCTGTGTAATTTTTAAAAACCTTGCTGTAGTACAAAGTGTTTTTAGACACGTGTATTTTCCCCAGTTCTCCAAATATATATATATATATATATATATAACAATACTGTGTGTTTTTAGAGTGTTTTTTTATTTTTCAAAGCACCTTTTTTGGAGGACATATTTTACTTAGTCTTCTCACATCAGAACAGTTAGATAGAACATGTTATCTGTTCTCAGAAAATGGGTAGGTGGAATTCCCGAAGAAAAAGAAAAGTCATTTTCCTAGTGTTAGGCAATGAGTTGTATGCTTTACATTTTTTTTAAAGTTATTTCCTAAATAATCTTGAATTATGGATGGTCAGCTCCTTTTGTTACCAGGAGATTGGTTAATTAGATGAGAATGGTCTCACATATTTATTTTATAAAATGTGTACTATTTCATTGTTCTCATGCATTTGGTTGTTAGCAAAACTAAAAAAGGCCAATTAGACTAAAAAGCTATATTCTAGCACCAAAAAATGTATTATGTCTCTATATTTAGAAAAAGTAACTATGTTTTTCTTTCTACTTCTAAATAGCTTATATGTACTTATGCCAAAGTGGATCAACTTCTAAAGTGCTAGTTTAATAGAAGTAAAAATTCTTCTGTTACCTGGAAATATTTTGAAATAAGTAGATGTCAGAAAAGTGATTTAGTCTTTTTTTTCTCCTCTACAAAGTGTAGTTTATTAAATATGCTGAAAACGTGCTAAAGTATGGAATCATTCTTGTGGAGTCTGATTTTAGTACACTACTTAATTTTATAAATAGAAATATAACAACATTAAAATAATGTTTAATCAATGATAGTTCTCTACCCTTATGCAAGTGCTTTTTCATTTTTGAATAATGCACTCACATGCTTCAATAAGAATAAGCATATTATTTTATATATTATTTAATATATTTTTGTATAAATCTTATGATTTCTATAGACTTCATACTAACAAAATCGCTACGCAAGTTGTTTTACTGATTTGCCACAATATATTAAACTATGGATATTGTTATTACTTTAAAAGATACTACCTGGATAGGTATAAAATTGAACCTTGGGTTTGCTCTGTGTATTTCTTTGATTACAAATGAAGACAGATATATATTTTTAGATGTTTGCTAATATGTCTTTCCTCTTACATGTGTATGGTGGTTAATATACTTTGCCCATTTATCTGTTGGTGTGAAGGTTTTTCTTATGAATTTGAATGACCTCTTTATATTTTACACATAATAATCCTTATCTTTCATAGCAGATTCAAATATTATCCTAGCCTATAGTTCACCCTGTAATTTTTTTGTAGACTACACTTAAAAAATTAGCTTCCTTATCAGTATGATCAATTTTGCAGCACTTTCAGATGACTTGATGGTAATTTGATTATATAGTATTTATCAAAACTAATTGAAGTTGACCATTTGAAATTAATTAAGTGCGAACTTCCTCAAACCTAACAAGTCAGGGAACATATTTTTACTATCTTCTATCACTGATGTCAGAGGCACTTAAATAGAATCCTATAAGCTTATGTAAACTTTATGTTTACATAACAACTGACATTTATTTGAACATAAACTGGCATGTAGAAACATTTTAAAACAAAGAATAAAGATGATATTTTATTTGGGTCAATCTGAGTAATCTGAAAGGGTAGATTATGTTGTTAATTCAAGTTTAGTCTTCACTTTCCTTTTCCTGTACTTTCCCAAAATGAAAGATAAAAATTTTCTGAAATCTTACTAGGTAGTCTGCCAGACGGCCTCTGGGGACTACACATGACTCTTCTTCTCTAATTATAAAGGTGTTCTGAACTAGAACTATCATGTGCATCAGAGTTATTGGTTCCTAATTTAAGGTATAATATCTGAGCATATGCCTTAAAGTTGTGCATTTTAGCAAACACACACACAACACACATGTAAACAGTGAATCTTTTAAAATTAACTCACGGAGATTTTTTTTAGTTTTTATTTTTGAAATCTGCTCTTAAGTAGTTACCAAAGTTCAGGAATATACCCTTCAGGTGGAGAGGAGTGTCGGGATTAGGTGTTACTCTCCTCTGCCTCTTTCCCACTGCCTCTCTGCCCCCAGATTGCTCTCAGTTCTCCAGAATCAAGAATAACAGCAGCAGCTGGGCTACAGCCACAGGCCAAATTTGCCTTTGGGCAGAGTTTGTCAATCCCTCACTTCTTTATATAGGAGAATATGCATTTTTGACCATCTTGACAGCTTCTTTGCTGCAAATATACAGATAACAAATCTAAATATATAAATAACTAGGAAAATAAAATGCTTACAGAGCAGCAACTGCTCTTTGTGAGGTATTAGGCAATCATGACTAGTTGCTTTAATAATCACAGTGGGTATTTGCCCACTACTATGCCCACCCCCCCTAGCCCCTGCCCAGAAAAGTGGCTGGAAGCAGAGGCCTCTTGTCTCTCTTGGAGACCATCAACTTTAGCACAAAGCTCTGCCACCAAAAATGGGTTATGTACTTTTAGAACATCTGAAGGACTTGCTGAGCCAAAGTTCAAAAAAAATACAAGTGAGATGGAATAAGTTATATTTTACTTCCAACAGATGCTGCAGAATTGTTCAAAGCACAGTAGCTTCAGAAAACAGGATATCTTTGAATCATGGAGTTAATTTGTCCCATGTGGTGTTTAGGATACCAAGAAATCAGCCCTGAGACAAGTTTATTGCCAGTGTTCATTTCTCCTCCTTTTCTCTCTTATTTTCTGATAACTTACACTATATAAGCTACCTTTTGGCCTTCCTTATCCAATTCTGACATTTTTGCAGATGTTTTTCTTCCTGACCTATGGCAACCAGCTGATTGTATGCTCAGGGCTTGAAATATCTCTTTAAAATTAATCTCAACATTCACATATAAAAGCAGCTTACAAAGTCCTTTGATAAAAGAGGAGTCAGAAACTATGCCCTCTGTTGAGTGGTACTTTGTCCTTTTTAGACAGCCAGTTTATTTTAAACAAATTTGTTTACATTTTTAAATATGCACCTGATCTTCTTACATGAAGGAAAGGGAATCATTTATTGTAAATACCCCAAAAAATCCCATTGGAGGAAAAAGAGAGATAACTCATGATTCTTCAAATTTGAATCAGCAGCTACTGTTTGTTATTTGAAATAGTTGTACTTTCATGATTACGTTTTAGCTTGCCACAATTTTGAAATACCTCATCAGGAATTCTTAGCAATGTTTTAATTGAATTTATTGGGGTGACAATGGTTCACAAAACCATACAAGTTTCAAGTGTACAACTCAGCAAAATATCATCTGTACACTGCATCATGTGACCATCACCTCAAAGTCTCTTTTGGTCCCCATTTATCCCTCTTTTGCCTACCTCTACCTAGTGTAACCCCCTTTCTCTCTTGCTATATCACCACACTGTGTCTGTGTCTATGTTTTATTTTCAATTTTTTTTGTTTAATCCCTTTACCTTCTTTCATCCAATACCCCCTTTCCTCACCCCTCTGACAGCTGTCAGTCTATTTCATGTATCCATGCCTCTGTTTCCATTTTGTTCATTAGAGTCCACAAATAAGTGAGATCATGTGGTATTTTTTCTGACTGGCTTATTTCAGTTAGCATGGTAATCTCCAGGTCCATCCATGCTCTCACAATACAGGGGGGACCCCTAAAAATCCCAGAATTATCTTCTGGAGGGTTGACCTCTTGTAGTACAGGTTTCCCCCACTAAGTGAGTGTTCTGGGAACCCATCTGTATCAGTGTACCAGCTGGCATTGTAGTGAGGGGCTGCGTTCAGCCTCAGTGAAAATTTTTTTGGAGACTCAACATTTTTGCCCATTTCATGATGGGTGATTTACCAGTGCACCTACCCACACTGCACTGAGTGTTCAGCAGATTTTGACCCCAAACATCATGATCCTCATGCCCCACCCTCCCTATTCACTTGATCTCACCCTGAGCAATATTATTTTTGTTTACCCAGATGAAAAAAGTCCTCAAAGAGAAATGTTTTCCCAATGTGGAAGAAGAGGTGGAACAAAAAATGGCAGCAGCACTAAAAGGCATCAAAATAGACTCAAAAACTATTTTGAGCAGTGAGAAAAATGTCTTGATAAGTGTATTGCATTAAATGGAGAGTACTTTGAAGGTGAATGAAGTTTAAACATGGAAGGCTAAATACACAACTTTTAATAAATAAATTACAGGTTTTTTTGGTCTCCCCCAGTGTATTCGCTTATTTTCTCAGACGTCAAGCAGATAGGAAACTTTTCTGTGTCAAAAACAATAAAGCTCAAATAATACAAGAATATAAAATAAATGCCATTATGATTTAATAGTGGCTTTGAAACGAAGTGGAAAGACCTTTGTTTAATTAATTCAGTCCTTCATGTAGTAAACATTTATTACATGCCTGTCACATGGCCCAACTGGAAGAAACATCTGCCTGTCACTCTGCACTTGCTAAATCTGAGGAATCAAACCATGCCATCACGGCTGTCATTTATTTGAGCTTGTATTACACATCAAGCTCTGTGCTTAGGCTTCTATACACATAATTTTATTTAATCTTCTGAACAATCTCTCCAGTTAGATGTCATTCCTCTCATTTTACAAATAAGGAAACTGAGTCTTACATGGCATATCTCTCTCGAGCAGGGGAGCAGCATTGGTCCCAAGTTTGGACCTGGAATCACTTCAAGTCCCTGGCAAGTTCCTTCAAAAGGTTACTGAGAATGGAGTAAAGATATGAAGGCTGAAACTGAGGTAATCATGAAAAGTGTAAACTAAAGTCACTTTATGTTCTTCATTGTTGGTTTCATTGTGGCTGCTCATTTATTTTTGGATCACATTATTGCACCCTGTCGTCACTTGTTTATTTACAAAGCCATCACCCCTTAATTTAAGACTACATAAATGTATTGTTCTAGGCCTCTAGTAATCAGTCCCCATTGCTCTCTAATAACTGCACCTTTCCAGGGCTTAGACAAATCTGACCTGCCTCCTCCAAGACCTCCCTGACAACTCCGACTATGCTGCTCTCGCCTGTCTTAGACGTCCAATCACAACCACCCCTACCTTTCACTACCTGCTGCTCTAGAATTATTTTTCTTTTCATGACCAGAGCAGGGCCTCTCTCATACATGGTCTTTTGAATCCTTTCTGGTGTCTTGCATGTGGTATATTCCTAGTAAATATTTGCTAAATATAAGGACACTACCTATTGCTTTCGAACAACCACAGAGATGAGATGGCTGGATAGTTTCATGGTATGTTCAGTTCTCTGAAAATAGCACTACTGGCAGGTGAAAAGGCTCTACTGAAAATCACTGTCAGTTTTTTAATCCCCAAAGAGGCCAGCCTGAAAAAATGAAGTCCATGGTTCATAAAGACCAGATAAATGTTTTATATGGAAAATAAATGAGCAAATTCACTGTCAAATTCCAAATGACAAGGAAGCATGGAAAGTCACAGTTTAACTTCCTTAACAAACCTGTCACTGAGTACCAGATGACAGAGCCTGTCAGAGGAACCATGTGTCACTTTGGAGACAGATTGCTCTCTAACATACAGCATGCATTCCCGGACCCATCCCTTAAGACTGGAAGAAGGGTAAAATCTCACAAAACTGCCTGCCATTGGAATGTACAGAAGTTTTCTTTCAATTCTGAGGTTATTTTGAAGCTGTTTAGATTCCCACCTATGAAAAAAAGAGTGCTTGTCATGGGAGTCTTTAATGGGAAGTAAAATATATTTTAAAATGTACTTCAATTACATCATTTCATGTTAATTTGGGGTTTTGCTCTTGGCAGACATGTAATGAGTCAGATAGGGCAAACCCAACTAATTTCTTTGTCATAAAAACTTCCCAAATCTGGTCCTGGTGCTATGTGCATCAGTGTAACGGGGAAGTAAGAATTGCCACACTAAATTTATGCCAAAATATTCCAAGAGACTCATAGAAATAATGATGAGATTATCATGGTCAGTTATGAATTAAGGACAACAGTATGCTGATGGACTGAAATGCTGAGTGAAATAAATGAATTCATTCATTACCCATCAGTTCAACAACAAACATTTATTGTGCAGAAGAAATATGAAGTTGACCACACCCTGTGTTGTGAGAACAGCTAGGATGGATTTAGGTGCCTCATAGTACTTGAAGAGTTCCATGAATTGACTTCAGGAAAATCAACTTCACTCAGTACTCAGTTCGTGAAATCTCACACTGAAGAATCACAGGCAAATAGAATACTGGTCATTTTATTGATAGCTGAGGAAATTACTTGGTGTCTCTGAGCAGCCCTATTTACTAAACAAGTCCCTAAATTTTGTTTTTCTTATTTAAATGAAACATCAGATTATTATGGGTCATGGATGGAACTTAAGCAGATAAAACTCCAACTTAAAACCTTACTAATACAAAAGAAAGCATGGTATAGTAAAAGGAATAATGGGTGATAATAATAATAGTAATATAATAATAATAAAGGTATTGGAGATAGATATGCACTCAACTCTGCCTCAGCTGTATAACATAGGGTAGGTTTCTCTGCTTAGCAATGGGAATTGGTAGCTAATACTTTTGCTAATTGTAATATCAGTAATGGGAACCCTTAATTCATAAGAGCAAATACCCACCAAAAGCAAGAGATTCCAGCTGCTCTGATGGTTCATCTGGGAGCTCTCAGGGAAGCAGCAGCACAAAGAGTGATTTGGAATAAAGGACTTATTATATGGATTAGATGATTTCATGATACTGCTGCCTCTGAACTTGAGGCCACCCTCGACTCCCATTAGGTGAGCAGAGCTAGCAGTTGGGCAGAAAATCTGAATGCAAATATATGAGAGAGGGAGTAAACAAACCCAGAGGGACACTCTAGAACCTGCATTTCTCTCACTAACCCTGACCTTGAGTTGCAGGAGACCTGTAGGAGTTGGTACCCTTTGCCTTGCATCTGCATGCACACCTAGTGCCCATCTCAGAGATGAGGCAGGAGATTTGGTGGGAGCTGAAGGAGCTGCTTGTTACATGCTGCTCCTCACTGACAAGGCAGGTGAGCAGATCACAGACACTCTGCCATGGCACCTGATGTCCTGCAACGACCATTGGCTTGTTATGGCTGCTGTTTCTTTTCTGCCTTCCAAATCCAGTATGAATTTCTCCTGGCCAAGTCTCACCTGGAACCATGTTAGGCAGGGAAGTCTGGGGAACGATTTTAGCTTAGCTCAGTTGACGCAAGACCAACAACCCCCAGTGGGAAGCATGCATTGCTTTGCTGCTGCAGAGCAAACTCTTTCATCTTTCTCTAGTTTTCTGTCCCTCCTTACCCCGCAAGCCCCTTCGCACTTTCAAAAAGCTCTGTAGAGTACTTACTATGTTCCAGGTACTATATTGGGTTCAGGGGAATATATTGTGAGGTAAGGGAGACAGACATGGTAATTATCCTCATTACTCTTATAGTTTAAGGGTGGGAGTCATTAATGAAATAACCACACACATAAGTGTAAAATTTCAGCTATGGTTAGTGCCATGAGGGAGATGGTATGTGACTCTTGAGAATGCACAAAGGGGGATTTCACCTAAAATAATAAAAACACTGGAAACTTGATGATTAGAGTGCCACTTCTTTAAAACGTATGGATTTATCTAGAAGCACTGATGATGCTATTGATTCTCATTTACTTTTTTTTTTTTTTTTCAATGTATGGTTGCCTTTCACCTGCCTCCAGCTATGGACCTGGCTGGAGACCTGGCTTGCAACCTGGTTATGTGCCCTGGCAGGGAATCAAACCAGGGACCTTTGGTTCACAGGCCGGCCTTTATCCATTGTGCCACCAGCCAGGGCTTGATTCTCATTTACTTTTAAGAGGAGTTTCAGACCACCATCATGATAGAGGACCAGAAGGAGGAGAGCTGAAGATTATATCAAGATTTGTGTTTTGTTATCTGATAAGTTAACTTTTTAGGGAATTCCAGTTCACGTACTGACAGAGAGCTGAGGCACAGAAAAGGGGAACTGGAATGAATAGGTCAAGTGCAACACCCATGTTGGTTACCTAGTGTTCCCAGTAGGACATCCCATTGAATTAATCATTTTTCAACTGTAAGACCTGGTACAACTTGGGTTACTATACTATAGTGGGGCCTCATTTGCCAAATGGATAAACATTTTGTAAATGATGAACATTTTTTCCAAGGTAAAATAAAAATCAAAACATAATTCATGCTACATGAAATGAAGACAGGAGCTTATTTTTCTCCCTGCAGTCTTAACATTGTCCCTGCCAGGGGACTGAGGATAGGTCCTCAGTAGGTATACTGATCAGTTGGACTGCTATAACAAAATACTGTGAACTGGGTGGCTTTTAAACAACAGAAATGTATTTCTCAAGGTTCCAGAAGCTGGAAAGTCCAAGATCAAGTTGCTGGCAGTTCCAGGGTCTGATGAAGATCTGCTTTCTCATTCACAGATGGCCATCTTTTTGCAGTGTCTTCACCTGGAACGACTGAGGGATCTCTCTGGGGTCTATTTTATGAGGGCACTGGTCCCATTTTGTGGGTTCCACCCTCATGACCTAATCACCTCCCAAAGGCTCCACCTCTTAATATTATCATAGTGGGCATTATATTTCAACATATGAATTTGAGGTAGGAGAGACAAAGTTTCAGTCCATAACAGAAAGTATTAATTGAATGAATGACTCCATCTAAATGACGGTTCAGTAACAGGACCTGCCTCATATATGTCAGGTGCACTGCAGCAAATGTTTGATCTTCTTCCAACATCAGAAAGAGTATAAAAGGGTTTCATGTTTGTGACAGAATTTGCCCAAGTCAAGGTCCTCCTTCTATCTGGGGTCTTCCATTGCCTTGAGTGCTAAGCTGGCTTTGACCCTCAGCTCTGTAATAACTTTTAGGAGGGGAGAGTTGTCCGGGATTGACTTACCCCTCAATCACCACCTCTGACTTTTGCACACCCCCAAACCCAATTTTGATTTGCCCTGACACTCAGTTTGCAGAGGTTTTCTGTTCTTTGGATCTTTGACCTATCTCTGATCTTCCTCTTATTGCTCATTCCCCATGTGACTAGTTTCCATGCCAGCTGAGGACCAGCAGGCTAATACAACACATGCACAAATTGTTTGATGTCCACCAGGCAGCGCCAGCATGATAGGTGCTGCTGAATGATGCCATCCTAACTGTTTCAGGAGTGATGTTCCAAAGCCATGTTATCTAGATGCAGATGTGGGGCTAGTCATATTTCTTAATTAAAAAAAAAAAAAATGAGATGCTAGCTTAATTTTTTAAAGTAGTACTTTTGATTTTAATAAAAGGCAGAACTTTTTATGATAAAAGTAAAACATGTTTGTTATAGGTAATTTGAAAACATAAGATGTTATTAAGATGGCACATTATCCATGACTTACTACCTAGAAATAATCATTGTTAACATTTAGACCCTGTTTAGATGCCACAAGGCAGGAGCCATGGCTTATGGTGTATGTGCTATATAAGCCATAGGGAGCACTTCCTACCTAATCAAGGGGACGGAGGGACTTGTCTCCTCCAGACAGCTCCAGAGCTGGGCATTACAATCCAAGCTCCAAGCTGTTTTCCCTGCTGTTGTCAAAACGCCTTCCTAAAGCACAAATCTTATCTGTCACTCACCTGCTTAGGCTGCTTTTCATTCACTTCCTGAAACTTCCAGATAAAATTCAACTTCTTAGCATGACACACAAGCCATTCTTCTTTCCTTCCTTCCTCCCTTCCTCCCTCCCTCCCTCCCTCCCTTCCTTCCTTCCTTCCTTTCTCTCTCTCTCTCTCTCTCTCTCTCTCTCCCTCTCTCTCTCTCTCACCTTTATTGAGGTCTAACTTACATACAATAAAATTCACTGATGTTACATGCTAATTTCAATTAATTTAAACAAGTGTGTTTTTCCATGGAACCACCATCACTATGATTAGGATATAGGACTATTTCCTAATGTCCCTTTGATTCTACCACTTTCCCTATCTCCTGTCCCTAGAAACTATCTATCTGCTTCATGCTACTGTAGTTTTGCCTTTAAAAAATAATTTTATATAAAAGGAACCATAGAAGCACTGGCTGGTGGCACAGTGGATAAAGCGCCAGCCTGTGAACCCAAAGGTCTCTGGTTCAATTCCTAGTCTGGGCACATAACCAGGTTGCAAGCCAGGTCTCCAGCCAGGTCTCTGTAGCTGGAGGCAGGTGAAAGGCAATCATACATTGATGTCTCTCTCCCTCTCTGCCTCTCTCCCTTCCTCTCTCTCTAAAAATAATAAACTCTTTAAAAAATTTTTTTAATAATAAAAAATAAATAAAAGGAACCATAGAGAATGTGGTGTTTTATGTCTGGCTTTTTATCACTTACCACAATGTGTTTTATATTTATCCATAATGTTGTATGTATCAGAAGTTTGTTCTTTTTTTTTATTTAATTTTATTGTTGTTTTATTAAATCCATCCTTTATTTCCTTCCCTCTGTGCCCTTCCACACCCACCCACTCTCCCCCAAAGTTAATCCCACTTGTTGTCCATGTTCATAGTTCTCCCATACTAGTTCCTTGAAGAAGTTTGTTCTTTTTAATATTTCATTGGGTGGGCATGTCACAATTAGTTTATCCACTCACCTGTTGATGGACATTTGGATTATTTCCAGTTTTTCACTATCCCAAGTAAAGCTGCTAGTAACCTTTATGTACATGTCCTTGTGTGAGCATATGTTTTCATATTGCTCAGGTATTTTCCAGGAGGAAGATTTCTGTATTGTATAGTAAGAATCTTTTTAGCGGTTTACTATAGTGGCTATACTATTTTATACTCCCTTTACTAGCCTTTAAGAGTTCAAGTTTTTCCACATCCTCACCTTATCAACATCTGGTATCACCCATCTTTTTAATTTTAGTCATTCTAGTAGGTTCCCCAGGCTATTTAAGTCCCTCCAGGTGGCCCCTTCTTACTCTAGTCAGATGATTCACACTCATTTGTGGATTCAGCTACCTTCTCATACTGCTCCCTCAAGTGACTAGCTTTCCTATGAGAGCTTCCTACCCTTCCTAAGGCTGAACAGGGGTTCAAGCTCTAGTAACTCAAAGTATCCTGTGCACATCCACCCTCTCTATGTTTGTTGGGGTTTCTCCAGCCTTCTCCTCCCAACTCATAGATCAGTGCAAGAGTGAAAAGTGGGGAGTTTCTACATCTTTGCACCCCAGTGTTTACCACAGAGAATTGAGTGAAAGAAGGAACACACAAATCTTAAGACTTTAATGAATTTCTAATTGACAGGACTCAACTGCCATCAAAATATCCTTTAAAGAATGCATTTGTGTATATCCTCTTTCCATGGGCACATCACTTTCATTTGCAAGAAAGCCAGTGAGGCATCCAGCCCCAGACTATGAGATGCCATGTGGAGTGGGCCTTAGCTCTGACTTTACCCATTCTGCCCATCAAAGCCATTCACTCATTCAAGTGTTTATTAAACATTTACCATGTGCAAGAACTTTGACTGGGTTCTGAGAGTACCATGGCAGAATGGCTCCAGGGAAGGGAGGAACATGAGTGGAACACTCAGGCAAAACTGCAGGAGTAAGTGTAACTGAATGGATAGAGAGACTGGAAAGGCATTTTTGGTTGCAGAGTTTCTGCTCACAGAAATGGAAGGTGAACCTAGTCTGACCCTGTTTAGAGCAAAGGGTCCCTGTTGAGAATTGTAGCACATTTTATCAGAGGGGTCCATGACAATTGGGGGAAATTCTAGAATGATTGGTGGAGGGGATTAAGTTTTGTGTTACAAACAAGGGGCTGGAAAAAAGGTGAAGGTAGGTTTAATTAATTAATTAATATCAATTAAAATTTATCTTCAGAGAGAGGGGAAGGACGGAAGAGAGAGAGGGAGAGAAATATCAATATTTTGCAAGAGAAACATAGCTGCCTCTCACACGCCCCCAACTGGGGACCTGGCCCACAACCCAGGTGTGTGCCCTGACCAGGAATCTCACCAGTGACCTTTCAGTTTGCAGGCTGGTGCTCAATCCACTGACACACATCAACCAGGACTATTTATTTATTTTTGACAGGGAAGGAACATGGAACATGACAAAGTAAGTATTTTAGAAAAAGATTCCGATTACCATTTGAGGCAGAGGCCAGGGAGCCTGAGCCAGCCCAGAGCCATCTTTGATATTTGTGCTAAGCAGCACTAGCTTTCTGGGCTCCTAGACCTCCCAGAAATGTTCACATCTTCAGTGGATGACTTGGTCCCCACTCCCCAAGTCTGTATCCGCAGGATGTTTGCTGATACTGTAAGTCCATTTATCATTATTATTAGATGTTGTCTTTATTGGAAAGGCTTTCTTTGTGTTCTGGCCCCATTATCAAAGAAAACAAAGTTATTGTGGAACAATTCTAGTTTCATTCGACCATATAGTTATCCATCAGACAAGAAAAATTAACATTGGCAAAGTGATCTAGAATTTACTGGACATCTAGGACATCCTAGATACCTGGGAAATGTGACTTTCAGAAGGCATCTTGGAAAATTACGAATGTCACCATTCACAACTATTCTCTGTAGACAGGTCACCAGACTCTTAAAGACAGGACTTGTACAAAGTTACACTTGGTGGCTCACTGACTCTTTGATGAAAGTGGAGTGAGACTCCAAGGACTAGGTATGGGGGCTGGGGCAGAGCTTATTCCAAATGAGAATTCAAATGGTGCCCTCTGCACCACTGTATTTTTCATCTGTCCTCAAAGGTCACAGGCTTCCTTCTGAACCTGCCATATTTTCAGGTTCAGAAGGCCATCTTCACTTCTTACACTAGAAAATCCACACTGGAGGAACCCACATGAAGAATGTCCTGTGAAGATCCTCTTTTGCCAACGTTGGTTTTGTTTCTTTTCAGATAACTGGAAACAGCATGTGGCCTGTGTGCATGAAGGCCCCAGAGCTATAGGCGAGGACAGCATGGTGGTTCTTTTATTTGAGTGGTCATCACCATTACCTTTTTGTTTCTAAGCTATTAGAGCAAATATAAAACACTGCAAATTCAAATGAACTTGAGAGGATGCACAGTCCCTACATGGAGCCCTGTGTCTGGATGGGCCTCATCTGATGGGGACTGGTTAGTTCCTGGTGAGGCTGCCGAAGGAAGTGGTAAGGCTCACACCTGGACCCCATGTTTCCTGATAAGTCTGTCTTCTCTCTCCATGTCATTACCTCAGCTTCTTTTGTTCTCACCCAGAATGAAAACAGCTGGCCAACTTCCTTCCTTTTTAAAGATGGTTATTGAGTTTTGTCTTTTTGCATTTTCTCTCTGTGGCTTGTACCCCTTTGTCACTTACTGGGCAGCTGAGGTACAATGTCAGCATGAAAACTGATTACCTGCCCGCCTTGTTTTGCTGCCTCAGCTCCTTCTTTGAAGCAAGTGGCCTCTCCATGATGAATATATTAAAAAGGAAATAATATATTTTCCTGGTTTGTTGTTAGCCCCTCTTACTATTAGAGGTATAATTGTTGTTCTAGTAGTTAGTTAATTGCATTCGAAACCACATGAAGGTGCTTCATGTGTGGAAAGTAATTTTTCTTCAGCAATTGTCAGAGGCAGTGATTGAAAAAGTGTAAGTTCCCAGGTAAATTAATTAGCCATTAAGGGAGATATAAATATTGCTTAGTAATGCATATGCAAAGGTGTTTCCTCTTCCTATAATGCAGTAAGTCCCAGATGATGGAGGTAGAAGCAGAAAGAGCTGCACTTAAGACTCCTGACCCTCATGGGGCAGACCTGCCTTGGCAGTGGTGAGCTGCTCTGGAAAGCAGGTATGTATGGAAAAGTGGCAACTAGCTAACTCAGGAAGAAACCATAAGCAATTAGTGTTAGGGGAGTGATTATAAAAAACATGCAGGCCTAGCAGCATTTCCAAATGTTGTCTCTAAATTAAAATATTAGTTTCAATGACTTTGGATTAATTAATTTCAGTTCCTTTGGGTTCCTCCCAAGTCTGGACAGAAAGAATATAAACAGGAAAGGAGAAGGAAAGAAAGAGAGGGATAAAAGGAAAACTCAGACATTTGTAAAATAAATAAAAAATTATTGTTGAAATTAGACCAGGGCTCCAAGGTCTTTGGCTGCTGGGAAATGCCAGTTTGTACCAGGTCGTTTATGTTGTTAAAGCAGTCGTCATTGAATAGTAAAGAAAGAGCCATTTAAATTTTGGCAGCTTGAAAGACTTTTTAAAAACTTCTTTTGCAAGGTTGATTTTAACATAAATCTTGAGCAAGCATAGCATGTAAAACACCACTTGGGGCCATTACAGTTATGTTAAGGTTTTATTTTCTCTCGCCAGTGGGATTTCTCTCTCCACTGGTATATATATGCCAAAACCATATAATAAGCATTCACGGAGAAAAGTTTCCAGTGGCAGCAGCCAATCCAGTTCTTTTCCAAATCTGAAGGTTAGCACAGGGCCTGGAGGCTGGCAGAAAATACATGTTAGAAAAGATGCTGAGTGAGGAAAGCTTGAAGGGAAGATGAATACTTTCAGTGTCCAGTGGTCCCAGGCTTCAGGGGAAGGATGCAGACGCTTCCATTCATCACAGCTAAAGCTGAACAGAGGCTGAAGTTTCTGGTGTTTTTCAGTGATGTTTATCTGCTCATCTGTCAGGAGTTATTTTCTGTCAACACTGAGAAGCTGCTAAAAACCAAAACCAAATAGGATCTTGCACTTCATAATAATTACTATGTACATTTGCAATTTATTCCACACATTTCTGCCAACATGAGTCATCCTGTTTCCCCTCCCCTTTTAAAATTAGGAATTAGAGAGAGGATCATAAAGGCAAAACGATTATTTATAGTAATGGCTTTGATGAAACACACACACAGACACACAAACCCTTCTGGGGGCATTTAGAGTAACAGAAACCTGCATTGACCTGGTAGTCATATTTTTATACTGTGACATGGGCCATATATTCAGGACCACTGAGACAGATAAGAATTCTGAAGTCCTCTGTGACTACACTGAGTGCAGGAGCCTTTGTTCAGCTTGTGGCCATGTTCACAGGACAATGGGCTGCAAGTGAGATATGCAAATATGTCCTTTTCCCATTACTGAAAGTGACCTTTATGATTACATTGGAATAGCAACATCAATACCCTGGTTAATATGACTTATTGGCCTAAAGTGAGGGAGCATGTTCTCCTAGCAAGATTTAAAAAACTAGGAATTAGCCATGCCAAATTCTAACCTTCACCACAGCCGCAGAATTCTTGTGTGATGCTGGAGAAACTGTTCGCCGCTCGCCTCTGTTTGCTGTCTTTGGAAATCGGGGGAGACTGCCTTGGTCAGGAATGTTATGAGCCTTTATTAAGACTTTCATATAAAAGTAAGAAGAGATGTCTAAATAATATCATGACATATCAGCTCCCCACATAAGACTATTTTCAGATTATTCTAATTCCCACCAGTGCTGTGCTGATTCAGGTCAGATTCAGAGACAAGCATGTCAATAAAAATCATTATTAAATGGAGGGGGCTGGGTGGAAAAGGGAAAGGGGATTAAAAGACACGAAGTTCTGGTTATAAAACAAGTCATGGACGTGTAATATATAACACAGGAAATACAGTTATTAATATCATAATAACCATGTATGGTGATGCATGTTTACTAGACTCACTTGATAAAGTATATCAACATTGAATAACTATTTTCTACTCCTGCAACTGATATTGCATGTCAAGTATAATTTTTAAAAGATAATACTTTTAAAAAATATTAAAAAGGAAAGAGTTCATGTTTACTGACAAAACAGTTCTGTTGTAGCTGGCAAAAGAAAACAAGCAAGGAGGTGATTTTCCTGAAGGAGCAGTGCAGCCTCAGGAGCACTCTGCTGCCCCGGCCCCCACCCCCACCCCCACTCCCCATCCCCACCCCGACTCTCCATCCCTACCCCCCATCCCCACCGGGCCTCTGCCTCTGAGGTCCAGCACGTCCTCTCATTTGAGGCAGTAAGTTTAGCTGTAGTTTTATTGCTCTTTCCACACTCAACATTGTTATTGATTTGCCCTGTGATAACACTTTACATTTTTTAAATGCCTGAAAATAACTTGACCGGTTTCTGGAGTCAACATGTGTTAAGAGCTGGGGGAGGAAGACGCAGAGCAAAGTCAGCATGTGCCGACAGGAGCCTTGCAGTCACTGGCAAGCAAGCAGAGATGAATGTGAATACATTTTTTAGTGAGGGTTGGATTTCAAAGGAAAAAAATAAAAAATAGTATTATCATTTAAAGAAAGAAAGCACCAGCTGCTGATAGACTCCAGGCGCAGTTAGTTAAAAGAACAGAAAGTAAAGACAAGATTTGCAACTGGGCGAACATTTATACAGTTTACACTTAACTGTTTGCAAATGAAGAGGCATTTTAAAGTGCTGCTAAGTATGTTCATCAAACGAAATTTACATTACCTTGTTAAAATATTGTTCTTTGTAAAAGAGGCATTTGGCGGAGTTTGCCATCCATTGGCTTACAATGATTAAGTATTTAATTGCTTAGAAAGTAGTTCTATTATTTCAGATTTTATGCATAATGATTTTTTTCTTAATTTGAGAAATTATAAAGAGAAAATGAGATTCTCTGGTAAGTTGATTTTTGAAAAAGCATTTTATGATGTAACATCTAAGTGGCTTTGGTCTGGAAGAAGGTCTTAGCAGCTGATTGAGGAGTAGGTAGCAGTGGGTGAACATTTGAAACCCGTGTGACATTCAAATGAGGTGATGTCTGCCTCTGGTTCCCAGCATGAAGTCATAAAAACATGACTTTCTAGAAAGCCTCTAATAATTCCCATAAGAAGTGGTGCAGTTGAGGAAATGTCTTAGTTCTAAGTATTTAATACTATATTTGTGTGCCTATGATAAATTTGGAGGAAATAGGACCTGCCTGTATTTCACAATTCCTATCACAATGGCTAGACAAGAAAGTGATGAGAAACAGAGAAGGAGAAAAGGGCAGATGGATCAGGGGAGGTACTGGCTGAGTAGAGGAAATGCAAGCACCACAGAGCAAAACACAGCATGCAGCATAGGTGTCAATAAAGATTTGTTGTTTGGACGGATGACTGGACGGAGGAGCAAGAGGTTTTGTGATCACAAAGAAAGGTCAGTCAATGCTTTTTCTTGTGGGACACCCCCGCCCCTGCCCCGCACAATGATTGGGAAATGGAAAATTCTGATTAACTTGATTAATATGCCCTAAATGAACCACTTAATTTCAAAAAAGTATTCAAAGGCCTTAATAACATTCACACCATGCAGACCAACCCAACCATGATTTATGTGATTCTTTGGTGAGTCATAAAGCCCGTTAGGATATTGCAGTGCCTGGGAATCATTTATCATTGCAGGGTTGAGCAAAAGCATTCTGTGAACACTTGTTTTCAGATGACTTTTATTCTTGATAAATAGGAATTTATTTTACTTACATTTTAATTCTTCCTTTTATCTAATCTGTGCTTGAAATTTTGATGGGAATATTGCATTCGGGGCTACCACAGCATTGATCTTTATTGAATGATTTGACCTTTGCTAAGTGGGATTCTCAGTGGGCTGCTGGGAGCTCAGCGAAAGGGACCCTCTGAAAGTGAGAATTGGCTGATTTAAACCTCAAGCCAAAAACTTAGGTTTGGGAATTTGCATTGCTGAGTTTCTCATTTGCGAACTAGACTATATTTACAAGTTAATGGGATGGACATCTTTTTAAATTATGGTTTTGGCTTTTTAAAAAGATTTTTATTTATCATTTTTAGAGAGAGGGGAAGGAAGGGAGGCAGAGAGAGAGAGAAACATCAATGTATGGTTGCCTTTCACCTGCCTCCAGCTATGGACCTGGCTAGAGACCTGGCTTGCAACCTGGTTATGTGTCCTGGCTGGGAATCGAACCAGTGACCTTTGGGTTTGCAGGCCGGCACCTTTCTACTTAGCCACCAGCCAGGGCTACATTATGCTTTTTAAATATATTTTTAGGAAGTTTCCATTATTATGTTTTATTTTTAATTTAGTAAAACATCTAGGGATCACTTACTTATTCACAACATCCAAGAAGATGAAAGTGATTCTCCCTTACACCCCATCCCTCTGTCTCCACAAGACTGAGAGCACAAACACATCAACATGCTTGTCCTGAATTCCTATTCTGATAAAGTTGATCTTTTTTTCCAAAGCTGCATTCTGGATCTTCCAAAGTAAATTTTGCTGGAGGGTCTGCATACATTTTACCTATAAGGAAAAATTAGGCTGGAAGTCATTAGCCAAAGGGGAAGGTTCCAGAAAGATACTGAGCAAGGAGCTAGATAATGATGAGGCACAGTGAAGGTAAAGTATGTCTAACATGCTGTTATGACATTATCAAATAAAATTCTAGTCCCAACAGAAAACCCATCAGAGCTATGTGTTCACTAAATACTGCAAAGCTGTTTTTCTGTCATTGGAGATAAGAATCTGTATGTCATTTACCTGGGAGAGATTCTCATTGGAAGGTTGGTGTGTGCGGTGAACAGTCAGATAGAACTCCTTACCCACACATGTTGCCTGTTACTTTGCCCCAGCTGCATCCCTGAAGTAGGTCCACCAGGTCTATAAAATTATAACCTTCTCCTTACTGCATTGCTTTCTACAGTGGCCTATAAAGACATCACTCCATCTAGGGCGTAATTGGATCCCATTTGTTCCTACTATCTAGGAACCTACCTTATATAACTTACAAATCACATCATAACTGTAAAATGTTGACCTTGCACTGACATATTATAGTAAACATGGCTGACCTTGCTCTGCTCTGAGACATTATGTGATTATATGTATATAAGGGAAATTTGAAATCATCTGTGATTTTAGATGATTGGAAATGGACTCAATTATTTTTTGTAATTAATGAATTAGGGTACTCACAGTTCTGGGTAAACATATGCACTTTCTATGTGCTGAGTCCTAAAGCTAGTGCATACATAGCATATTGTTATTTCAGTTAATCATTAAAATAACCATGTGAGCTACATATTATCCCCTCTCTGCAAATGTGGAAATGGAATCTCAGAAACCTATCCAGGGTCACCCTGTAGAGGTGAGATTCAACTCAGATCTGAATGATTTTAAAGTCTGTGCCCTTCTCATGATAGGGTATGAAAGAAGAAATTTGAGGTTTTCCCCTTAGAAGTGCAGTTTGTGCTAGGAAGATACACATCTGCCCACAGGCAGCACACAGAGAATAGAGGCCCTGACCTTTAGCTCAATGGTCCCCAGGGGAAGGTCATGTCTCCTCACTGCCCCTCACCCTTCAGTTCTGGCATGGTATTACAGTTATCTTTCATGCTAGACTGTAAGCCCCTTTGGTTCATTTCTTTTACATCTCCAATGGCTCATGCAAAGCTTAACATATAGGAGCTCAATACAATTCTTTAAGTGAGAGATTATGATGTAAGTTCTGTGTAATCAAATCCTAGAGGTGGGCCTTTTCCACTAATCCAGGAATATTGGTGTCTGGCAGCACTGTCTGTCTCCAGCCTACTCTAACAGCCTGGACACACAGCCTGCCTACACAGCCCTCTCTCTTCCTTGGCTCATTGCTATGACTGCTCCCTGCACTAATATCAGGGCTGCTGTAGATATCTGATTCACACATTTCAATTATTTTTGCCCTGGTGAGAATTCTGGTTGGGGAAAAATAAATAAATGAAAATAAGTGAGGAAATAAAACTGACAAAAAAGTGGAAGGGGAAAAAGCTTTGACATGCTAATTTTTTTCCCCACAAGTAGAGTTTTAATTTCTGAATTGGCATTCATCAAAGAATAATGAGGAAGCGAATCTATATCTGGTATCATTACTAACACTTGTAATTTAATTTAGATAGGAGAAGACCCCCTCAATCAGCACCTAGGTGTTACCAGACTTATGAAAAATCTGCGCAGTGGTGTTGTGAATGTGGAAGTGAAAATTTAACTGAAGGTGAACCTACAACCTTCTCTGTAAACAGGGATTTATAAGCTGCCAGGCATTACCTTACCCGTTTCATATGCAGGTGGCAATATCTAGGAGCCCTGCTACCATGAAAAAAGGAGAATGAATTGTGCTTAGATCACTTTGTGAATATCTCCTCCTGAACCACTGTTTTCTGTGAGTGCTCTTCAAAGTGCAAACATCTGACCATTTCTTCCACTCCAGAGAAGACTCAGAGAAATCAAACCACTCTAAGAACATTTCTATTCCCCACTGGAGTGGGTTGGAGTGAATGTGGGTGGAAGAGGCCAATCCAGGTAATTCCCCAGCTCCCATGCCTTGGAGCCTCACTCTAGCTTTATTTTATTATATTATATTATTTATTTTAAAATATGTTTTATTTATTTTGCTATTACAGTTGTCCCAATTTTCTCCCCTTTGCCCCCTTCCACTCAGTACCCTATTTTCTCCAGCAATGCCCCTCTTAGTTCATGTCCATGAGTCACGCGTATAAGTTCTTTGGCTTCTCTATTTCCTTTGTTCTTCTTAACATCCCCATTTATTCTGTAACCACCAATGTGTACTTTTCTTTTATTTCCTTTCACATCCAGACAATTCACCATTTGATTACTGCCTTCTGTCAGCTTCTCAAATCATATTAATACAAAGTTTTCTTTTCATTACTCCAAAATGCCTACATTAATTCATTTGTTTAAAGGATTACTTTTAAGTAATATGAATTGCAATATTACCAAACACATGCAAAAATACATTTACACCTATACATATTTTTACACACATTTAAAGTACATACTGGATTTTGAAGCATTAATACAAAAAATTTAAAATATGCCAATAGCTTACATAATTATTACATGTTAAATGATAGTATTTTAGATATATTGTAGCAAGATTAAGCACATTTTTTTCTTCTTTAGTACTTATTTTACTCTGGAATGCTATTTTTGTGACATATATCACAGAAATGGTATACTGCAGAACTCGCTTTTGTGAAAGTTGTCCTAGAGACAGTGCCAAACCCATAGTAAAAAATGAATTTGGTTTTTGAGTCAGATCCTCCCCTTTCCCATAATACAACTCAACTTTATTTTAAGCTACTGGAACTACAACTTATTCTTTTTGGAGTTTTCCATCTTAAATAGTAGATTTTTATTTATTTATTTAGGCTCTGCACAGGTCTTATTTCTTTCAATACCTTCTGTTTTTCCTCTACATGTGTTTTACAAGTTGAAGCCTTCAGAAATAATGGCACTTGCAGTGCTTAGCTGGTCCCCAGAGTAGAAATTATTATGTCTACTAAGTTGAGGTAAAAAATAAAAAGCCCTAGGATTTAAATAATTTTGTAGAGTAGTATTCTAGCTATTTTTTGAACTTGTGGTTGACTTCCTATGTGGTCCTAAACTAACCCCCTGAACTATTTAGGAGTCTGTTGAGGTAGAGATTAGGTATGTTCACATTTCAATAATAAAGTTTACTATAGCATTAATTCCTTTTCCCAAGTATCCCCAGTTTGGGAGCCTTTATAACTGGAAATGTATATTTCCACAATCTATTTGCAAGGAATCTCATCTAATTTACATGCTAATAGAATATATATTGCTTATGTACATGAATCATATAGTTTAGTAGTTTGCAACTTCCATCCAAATTGGTCTTCATTTCCAGCATCTTTTCTAACCTAAAGATGAACTGATTTCACAATACACCCATGACCAGTTAGTTGCTATTTAAAACATAAATTGCTAACAAATCTATATATTACACACCCACAAATAAGCACATATTTTGTAACAGTGAATAAGAAAGATAGCATGTCTTCTATACATTCACATTTTCTTACTTTTTTCTTCTTCCTTAACTGCATTCAATTTTTCTGAGTTATTGCAAGTAACCTGATTTTCCCATATTGTAAAATGATTCCAATCTAAGAAAACTTAACCTGCAGTAATGCAGATACAAGTAATATACAAAATTGTACCTTATTTAGTAAAATCTATTTATAACAAGATCACTTTAAAGCATTCATAAGTTAAAGTTGGTTCTTATCCATTCAGCTGCCCTATGTCTTTTGATTGGTGTATTTAACCCATTTACTTTTTTTACCTTTGTTTCTGTCTGTCTGTTTCTTCATCTTCTTAAGGCAGACCCTTTAGCATCTCTTGCAATGCTGGTTTGGTGGAGATATATTCTTTTAGACTACTTTTCTCTGGGAAACGCCTTATTTCACCTTCCATTTTGAATGACAGCCTTGCTGGGTAGAGTATTCTTGGTTGCAGGCCTTTGTTTTTCATTGCTTGAAATATTTTTTGCTATTCCCTTCTGTCTTGTTGTGTTTCAGTTGAGAAATCAGCTGATAAGCTTATGGGAGCCCCCTTGTATGTTATTAGCTGTTTCTCTCTTGCTGCTTTTAGGATTCTCTTTGTCTTTGAAATTTGCCATTTTAATGATAATGTGTCTTGGAGTGGGCCTGTTTGGGTTCATCTTCCTTGGGACCCTCTGTGCTTCCTGAGTTTGCACGACATTTTCTCTCCTCAAATTAGGGAAGTTTTTGATCATTACTTTTTCAAACAGGTTTTCTATCCCTTGCTCCTCCTCTTCTCCTCTGGTATCCCTATGATATGGATGTTATTACATTTCATATTGTCCTGCAGCTCTCTTAAAACCTCTTCATTCTTTTTCAGTCTTTTTTCATTTTGTTGCATTGCCTGGTAATCTTTTTCTACATTGACCTCCAGGTTGATGATCCAAACCTCTGCTTTCTCTAGCCTGCTTTTGATTCCTTCTACTGTGTTCTTCAATTCAGAAATGGTATTCTTCATTTCCTCTGGCTCTTATTGATGGTTTCTATGTCCTTTTTAATGCTTGTGTAATTCTCAGTAAGTTTCTTGTAGCTTCCCTGGAGTTGTTTGTAGTCCCCTGGAGTTGTTTGTAGTTCCCCTGGAGTTGTTTGTAGTTTTCTTTGAGCTGGTTGAGCTCATTGAGCTTCTCTATCATCATTATTTTGAATTCCATGTCTGATAGGGTGCTTGCCTCTATTTCATTTTGCACTCTTCCTGGGGATTCCTCCTCTCCATTTGCTGAGGGTTTATTTCTTTGTCTCCCCATTTTAGGTGGCTCTTGTTTGTTTCTGCTTCTTAGATTGGTCTGCTTTGACTTACTGTATTAGTGGTGTGATCTTCTGTGGTGTAGAGGTGCACTTTTTTTACTTCCTGGATCTGTGCTTGGTGATGTCAGCTTGTGTCCCATTCTGGGCCTAGTCAGCCAGTTGGAGACTACCAGAGACCCACTGTCTTTGTCTCCTTTAGCTGTTAATCCAATCAGTCTGTGATCAGTGGTCAGTTTTAGGTTCCTCTGGGTGGGACAGATGAATTCAGTTGTTAATCAACCTGTGATCTGAGGTCAGGTTTAGGCACAGCTGGGTGGGGTGGATTAATTCCTATGGGTGGGGCTGTGGCTTCCCCTCAGGCTCCTGTCCTCTGGAGAAGAGTGGTCTGCTGGCTATATGGGGAATGGGTCAGCAATGGACTCACGAGCTGCTCCCTCAGCTCTCCCCCTAATGCCACTGACCCAAACTTTTCCCAAGCTTCTCTAGTCCACTGTGCCCTTTTCCTGCTGGAGCCCAGGGTGGGTAGGTGCCTCTGTATTTTCCTGCCTGGTTCCTTTAAAAACTCGGTCTCTCTGTCTAGCTGGCTAAACCTGGTGGCTTTTTGCTTTTCACAGCTGGGTGCTGTTTTACTCTCAGCTTAGTTGCTGTAGGCTGGGAAGCCCAGTTGGGGGGTTAGATCCCACCCTGGCTGCTGAGATGTTTCTCTATCCCTTCAGCTGCCGCCTGTGGGAGCCCCCGCAGCCTCTTGGGTCTCTGCACTTCCTACTGGTCACGTTGTGATGACTCAGCTCTTCTGTTCTGTCCTTGGTAATAAGGCTTCTCTCCAGCTGGTGTTCTGTTGGTTATTCTGGATGATTTCTCCCCAATTAGGTTGTACTTCCAGTTTGGTTTTGGGAGGAGATTGGTGTAGCTCCATTTACTCCTTTGCCATCTCGGTTCTCCCCTAGCATTATTTTAAAGGGGATGAATTCCTAGAACAAGAGACAGTGAGTACTCAAGAGACAACAAAGAAAATTCTGAAAGTCAGAAGCCTTTCCCTCAATTTCAAGACCATCATTCTCTTAAAGTTAGGATTTATTTTGTATTTGCAAATGACACAAAAAGTGTGTGTAATCTAGAGGAAGTGTCTTTCCCACTTTCGCCATTAATATACCTTCCTTCCCAGAAGCAATCACTGAAACTGGTTTCTTATGTTTTCTTTCAAATATTCTCCATGTATCTACAAGTGAGGACATATGAGGTCTGTCCAGAAGGTATCCAGCCATGTAATATGAAAAATAGAGATATTTATTGAAGATACAAGAATCATTGTACATAGGACACTGATGCCTCAGTTCCCTTCAATGTAGGTACCTTAGGACCTTACAGTTCTCCCAATCACCATCAGCTGCCCTGTATCTGTATTTTCCTGATTCTCATTGATGGTCTAAAATCTCTTCCCTTCCAAAGGTGATTTTAGTTTTGGCCAAAGCAAGTCACAGGACACCAAATCTGCGCTGCAGTGGGGCTGAGTCACCTGGGTGATTTGATGTTTCACCAAAAACTGCACGAGATGTGATGCGTAAGTGGGCATGTTGTCATGATGCAGCTGCCAATCACTAATCCCATAGCTGCGGCCTTCTGAATGATCCATATAGTTTCTGTGGAGGAATGTTTGAGCTTAATACAAAATTTGATTAAGATTTGTTGCCCTACTGGCTCAGTTATCTTGAATGTAATGACCACAAAGTACATATGCACACTCAATAGCATCTACTGCCCTCATTGACCAGTACAGTGAAGTCATCATTGTTCATGCATGTGCATTCCACTTGAGTCTCCTTGGCTGCCAGGTTACATTGATGCCATGTAAACTATTCTTGTTGTATTTACAATGGCTGGACTTTGTCTGGACAGACCTTGTATATATCTCACAAATGGAATTATGTGAATTCAAAAAATTATTTTTGAATAAATTTTCATTTATTTATTCCCCTTTTACAGGCTTTTTATTCCCCTTTTACAGGCTTTTTGTTTCAATTTTTGCCACTACAAACTTCAGTGAATGTGTAGACATTCTTTCACATGTGTTTCAGCCTTTACTTATGGTTAATTCCTATCACAAGGATTGGTGTGTCAAAGGAGTAAGTTCTAAATACTATCACACTCAGATATAGGTATACAGTGGAATGAAATATTTTGAAAGAAGAGTCAGAAGATCTGTTGATTGATGACTGTGGTAGGTAGTGAGGGAAAGTGAGTACTGGAAGTTTCCAGGTTTCTAGCTTGAGTAACTGAACGGACCCTGGAAGCTAATAAAAGATGGTAGACATGAAAAAAAGTGGATAAATTTGAGGGATATTTAGGAGGGAGAATTAGAAAAGGATGAGTTATTGGGTGTGGGGGAGGGGTAGTAGAACAGAGGTTGGGGAGGAGTGAATTTGATGACATTACGCTAAGTGAAATAAGCCAGTCACAAAAAAAGAAAAATATGTTATAAGTCTACTATATGAGGAATCCAGAGTAGTCAGATTCACAGGGACAGAAGGTGGTATATTTGTTTATTTCATAAAGTTTCAGCTTTGTAAGATGGAAGGAACTTGGTTGCACAACAGTGTCAATGTACTTAACATTACTGAACTGTACAGTTAAAATGGTAAATTTTGTTATGTGTATTTTACCACAATTTTTTAAAAGGAACAATTAGGCACCTTCAAAATGAACCTGGGGTAATCAATTTTGAGACATACTAGTGTATTTGTTATCAGTTGTGGTGTAGCAAGTTACACCCACATTTAGCAGCTTAAAATAGCAAACAATTATTGTCTTACAGTTTCTTTGGGTCAGGAGTCCAGGAGCAGCTTAGCTGGTACCTCTGCCTAAAGGTCTCTCAGGAAGCTGCAATTTAGTTGTCAGCACTGGGTCCCACCTGAAAGCTCAATTGAAGGAGGAACTCATGGGTTTGGGGCAGGCTAAAGGTCCTGTTAGTAAGCGATACAGTTCCTTGCCAAATGAGTCTTTATACAGGTCAGCTCACCGCATGACAGCTGGATTTCATCAGACTATTCAAGTGAGAGAACAAGAGGGTGAGTACGATGGAACCCAGGGTCTTTTTTCTAATCTCGGAAGTGACATCTCATTACTTTTGCCATATCCTATTTGTTAGGAGGGAGCTACTGTTGTAGCCTACACTTGAGGGGAGAGTATTCAACCAAGGAATGAATACCAGGAGGAGAGGATCACTGGAGGTCTAGTAACATGACTAGACTTCAAAGACAAAGAAGAAATCTTCAGGGCCTATAGGCAAAAAGGCAAAATAATTTCAGAGGCAACAGAATAGTAACCTCATGAAATTTAAGAGAAAAATATGAACCAGGAAAATTAGTCAGCCAAATTAACCTTCAAGTATCAAGGCTATTGATAAACAGTTCTGAGTGTGCAACAACTCTGTGTATTGACTACCCCACACAGGTGCTTTTCCTAATGGAATCTACTTAAAGCAGGTGTAGTAGGGTATTCCAGAGAAATAGGACCAATAGGGTGGAGATTTATTGTAAGGAATTGGTTCATACAGTTTATGAAAGCTGAGAAGCCCCATTACCTGCTGTTTTCAAGTGTCACCAACACTTGCAATTATCCTTCTTATTATTTCCATCCTAGTGGGTCTAATTTAAAATGCCTAGAATGGCCATGTGCAGTGGTGTGCTCAGGACCTTCAGAATCCGCTGAGGTAAGTTTAACTCCATGTTCCACCTCTTGGTTTTGCCTTCTCTTCACTATCTCACTTCATTACATACATTTAAACATTGTATATAGTTCCTAATCTCTTGCATTTAACTTTTTAAAAAAGATTTTATTCATTATTTTTAGAGAGAAGGGCAGGGAGGGAGGAAGAAAGGGAGAGAAGCATCAATGTATGGTTGCCTTTTACCTGCCTCCAGCTAAGGACTTGGCAGGAGACCTGGCTTGCAACCTGGTTATGTGCCCTGGCTGGGAATTGAACTAGCGACCTCTGGGTTTGAAGGCTGGCACCAATCCACTGAGCCACCAGCCAGGGCCTTCTTGCATTTAACTTTTAACTAGTGTTTTCATAAGTGTTGCATTACGGATTAATGCTTCAGACCAACTTTTGTCTTTCTATAAGTTATCAGTAACCAATTTTCTGGATCAAATGTGAATCCAATCCAGGAAATTAAATAACCAAAATGAAAATGAATGTCTACATTCCAACTGTCCACAAAGAAGACTGAATTAAAGCTCCTCCTGACTGTATTCAGCTCTGGTGTAATGAGACATATGTTCTTAAAACTACTGCTCTGTGCAAAATCACACAATAAAAACCAGAGCTCAGAGGAGTAATAGAACTAGAGTCACCCCAACACTTTATCAGTATACATTAAAAACATAGAAACCTAATAAAAACAGTAGCTGTTTTAAACATGCTAAATGGTTGGGAAATGCATAAATACCACAATAAATGTGATAAGTTATCTTGAAAAAGACCTGAGGAATTCCTATGGCAATGGGAGTTGGAAGTGCTATGCCTCTTGGGTTATTATGGAGGCAAGAGAGTGATATGAAATCAGACGAAAATTTGGAACTCCAGGTATGAACCAGTGTGATTCCTAACTTGTGTTATACTGAAGTAATGTTTGAGGGGTGTGTCTTTTTCCATGCAGCAGGGTGCAGGTGGGTACAGTTTTCTGTGTTCATCTAATGTTCTTGGTGGACCAAAATGCACACAAGTAAATAGGGAAAGTGCATTATGCTCAAATCATTCCCTCATATAGCAATTGCATTAGAGCACACATAATTTTTAAAACAAGTGCTCAGCTGAGCTAACAGTATTTGCTAATCTGGCACCAGTGACAATGGATTGTTATTAAAAAAAAAAAAAAAAAGCCTTAATTCAGCAATGGTATCCTAATAAAGTTTCAAAAACTGCAGACACAGAACTATTGTTAGCCAAAAATGAAAAATAATATACTTTGTAGGGTATTCATTGAAGAGATTTCTTTTCTTTGCCTGTCCATCCTATAGCAAGTCAATTGTGCCCTGGAAGTTTCTATTGCTTATTAATAAAATAGTTTACGGTTGAAGGCAAAGCTGTAATTAGTAAGAAGATTCAATTTCACCTTTATTTCTTTGAGGATTAGCCAAAGATAACCTTCTCTCTTTACCGAATATTTAACATTTGTTTGCAACGGAAAGAATCACAATCAAGAAAGAGGAACAAAGGATCCACCTTGTAAGTCATCAAAGTGCTTTATTTTGTAAAGCCCGGCTCATGACTGGAGTGTATTGTTAGCACTAGGAGATCCAAGGCAAACTTCCTCACTCTGTCCAAATACTTTATCAACAGAAATGAATGAGACTGTTACAGACAAAAATAAAGCATTTTGTAAACTTCTAAAAGCATACACAGATTGGCCATAAAGGAAATAGTTACTCAAATAATGGATGTGTACCTTAACCTTACTTCAGGGTCTCACTTTTGTAGTCTGGGTCAAAGAAACTACAGTGTAACTTCAGAATACTGAAAATGACTGAATTCCAGTGTGGGAGGAAAACCAAGTCACAGTCTCAATTAATTTAAATGCATGAAATATATATTTGGATGAACATGTCATAGCAGTGTTATCATTCACTGAGGATACCAGCTCTCTGTGAAGTCAATAGATAACAGTAGGATGCTGTCTGCATGGTTCCAAAGACACTGATTTGCTACTACCTTGTGTTTTCTGGAGTAAACCCACAGTTACAGTCTTGATAAGCCCTGAAGTAAAGTTACTGAAAGAGGCAGTATGGCAGGGGGTATCTGTTGAGTTATAAGTAACTATTGAAGGATGGTTTTTGTCCTCTTCTCAAACCGCCTACAAAAATCATCTCGTGTTTTAAACAAAGAATTTCAAAGGCACAGCTTTAGCACAGTGTATAAGTTGATCACCTATTCTAAGCAAGTCTAATATTTTAGCTTGACACCTTTCAGAAAATGCTGGAAAGTTGATAAATGCATGATTGATGTTGGAAATTTATAACTTGATTAAACACATCAGCACAGTTTAGGGCAATGAACTTACATAACCAGATTCGGGTTAAGCATTAAAAAAAATCATTAGGTTCATAAATATACATTTGGAAGAAACAAAAACAATTCTTTTCCTTTAATTGTAAAAGGTTGCCTACCATATACTTTGAATAAAACATTCACCCCAAAATATGACTGCAGGATACACTTCAAAATATGACAAACATTAATTCACCTACACTGTAAAATGACTTTACATGTAAACTTCAAAAATCACATGCTGTACATTAAATTTTTAGATTCAAAAATATCCCTGTTTTCCTAATAATGTAAACAGTAATATCGAGGGTTTCAGTTAAAGGGATAATTCATAATAAAATACCACTGTTTAAACAATGGTCAAACATAAACATCTTATAATTCAAATTTGTAATCAAAACAGGAGAATTGAGAGTTCTAATGCTTTGCTCACCTTCCCACCATGGGAGATGTAGATACCATTGCCCCAAACTATGCACGTTTCAGGTAAGCTTTATTTTTATTTTGTAGCATTAATTCTTATGTTGCAAAATAAGTGTAACAGTGAAGAAGCTCCAGGCAAGAACAGAGAAGTAAGCAGTTTTCCTGGATGGATTTACTGAGGTGAAAATGTACAAATTGAATCACTAGAGGCATCGGCTTCTTGCTGGAGGAGGGGTGCTTGTCCTGGGACATCAGAAGTCCTGACACCATGCGGAGGCAGAACTCTGAACCGGGACACACAGGAAATGCCAGCACTCCTCTGTCCAATGCCAGGGGCTTGGGCTACAACTATTAAGGAGTGTCAGCGTGCGTGGTAGGAGTGTAACATTTGTGATTAAATTTTTTCTTTTAATCGCCATCATTATTATCATTATTATTATCTTCATTATTATTATGAATACTGTCTCACATACTTCAACTCCAAAAAGTAAACTGATCCACAGTTTATCATGTGATGCCAACATGGTTGGTCTGACATGCATTTCCTTTTTCCCTTCCCCCCGGCATATGCTCATTCATTCATTCATTCATTCACCCACAGCTGGAATCAGAGGGTTGCTGCCCAAACACACTCTGATTGAAGCTGACTGGTTTTCATTAATTAATTACTTTTGAAGATACACACACACACACACACACACACACACACACAAAATCAGAAATAGCTAGAATGATGCTGGGAAATGTCAGGTAGCTGTTAAAGCGAATAGCTCCCAAATCAGTCATCTTGGCCTAAAGATGTAAACGAGGAGGTGTGCTTCACTGAGTTTGGTTTTTATCTCTTCTACACCGAAGTCACCTCCGTCCTTTCCATGCTCATGTCCATCTGAGACTGTGCAGGAGGTTACGTCAAGATGTGGCCAATAAAGTCCAAAAAGCGCTTTGAATACTGTTCTGGGTTCACGGTCGAGATCTCTGCACCAGCCTGGATAGTTTTAAAGGAGAGGAATATTGATACAATTACTACTCAGTATCTAGAGCAATTTCTGATTGCAGCTGAATATAAAGCTAATAATTTTCAAATCTGTACAGGCTCTGCTCTTAAAGCTCAAAATATCTTTGATAGTGTATCTAAATAATCAAGGTTCTTAGGAATCTGTGTGAAAATGAGGCAGAGTGGTAGGAACAACAGATGCTATTATCACATACACTGTGATTGCTGTGACTTAAAAAAAAAAAAAATCAAACTAGCCATGTTTGGGGTGTTCCCGCCAAACGGTGGAATCTGTTTGGTCTACATGCAGAAGCCACAGGGTCAGTACCTTTGTTTTTCAAGAGAGCAGATTGTAGATACCTTGAGAATGATGCAAACATCAACATTTGGCTAAAGGAAAACTGATGAAAATGATGTGAGGACTGTGTTCATTTTTCTGGACAATGTAAGCTGTTGAGTCTAAAACAAGTTGGCAGCAGCAACAGTAGGTTCTATGTCAGCTGCCCCAGCTCCTTTCCAGCACCCTGACCAGGCACAGCACTGCTGACTGTGTTTCTCCCAGGCAGCAGGGTGGGCTTCCCTTCAGCACATGGCACAGGGATGCCATTGTTCCCGCTCATGGAGACCTGCCTGGAGCAAGGATGCTGGGCCCCTTGCAGTGGCTGGGTGGGGATTTCCTATTTTGAGAGGCGAGCAGACCCAAGGTAGTTACTAACCAGTTTCCTGAGCTGCAAAGGGGAAGAAGAGGGTTTTACTAATTCACCAGGTCTATTTTCAGACACCTATGCACAATGGGGAGCGTCATTTCCATGTCTGGCCTGGGTCACTAGGATCACCACATAGGAGCCCAGGCCTTGAAGGCAGAGAATGGTTCCCACAGCAGCTCAACACAATGTTCCTTTACTAAGAGAAATGTTTCGTTCCTCAAACTGCACACAATTTCAGGCCATGTGGTATATTATGGGGCTGAGCTGGTGACTTACAGCAGAGGTGAAAATGGAGCCATGTTTGCTCTGGAACATTTCCAATTCCACGTGGAATTGAGTATTACAGCAGATTTGAGGAGGGATGGGAACAAAGAGAGAACGCTCCCCAGTGTTCAGCTTGCTCATTTCATGTTTCCCCCTGACAAAACCTAATCAGCAATGCATTAGGACCCCCTTTATCAGTTGAGGAAACTGGAGCTCCAAAATGTTTCTTCAAGGTCACATAGGGGAAGGTGAAATAGGGTTTCCAACCCAGATCTATGGCTTATGTAGTGCACCTGGTGGATCCATTAACAGCATAAAGGATACCAATGACTTGCGAGCTATTACCAGGCAATGGGGTTTGCTGGTGGGGCTGGGGGCTGGGGCTAGCACAGGGCAAGGGGCTGGGCTCAGTCCTGTGGAGCAATCCCACATCTGCCACTTCCTAGTGGTATGACCCTGGCAAGTTACCACTTCAGCTCACTTCTTCCTCAGTTTCTTCAATTGATAAACAGGGATACACTAGTACCTCTCCTACGCTCTTCATGGTGATTCGCAAGTTACCATAGGCCTGGGATAGTGATAATTCTGAGCAAACAACAAAAGTAAGGAATTCAGATGATTGACCTTGCACTAGAATGATTTCTGTAATATAAAAAATACAATTCACTGTGGGGGAAAAAATAGGTATATCTATCTATCTACTGTATACCTATCAATCAATCATTATATATGAATATATAATACTGCTTATTTTGGATGTGTCTGAAGCAGAAAATAGTTCTTCAGTTCTGAACATTACATATTAAGACACTTAACTACCTTCAGCCCTTTTTGTCTTTGAAATGTTTTCCAAACAAAAGGAATTTGTATAATATTCTAGTAATGCATGGATACAGGGAAGAGTCACGACTAAGTTTAGGTGACTTGTCAAAGCCTAGGCAGCTGAAGAGAGGAGCATTAGCATGGGCATTGGCTGGCTCTGAATCTTGCACACAGACCTCCTGCAGGAAACCAGAACTGGAGGACACAGTAAAGGAGCAGCCTGGAGGACTCAAGGATCCAGGAGCAGAGAAGGAAACAAAACGATGAAACTTACGCCATGTTTAACAGTTTTCGCAGCGTGGGCAGCTTTCTTTTTTGCATCATAATGAGTCAGAATGTCAATAATTGCCATGAAGTACACCTCTTTCCTAGGTGAGTCTATAAAGGAAATGAGAGCAAAGTTGGGGCACAAATGGTAACACCTGGAAAGGCAGGCGCTGCAGAGGCAGGAGGAAGTGCTGGAGGGCTTGGGGTTTGGTGGGATGGAGATTGAAGTAGTCCCAGCACAGAGGCAGCAGAGGCTTTGGGAGACACCGTAACTCCTGTGCACCCCTATTAAACAGTGTAATTCCCTGTTCCCAATTCCCTCTCAATTAAAAAGTGAAGAAAAAAAAATAACATGACCCCAGGATATTAACCGTGGAGGGTGAAAGGTAAGATAGTTCCTGTCCTTTTTTGTTAATCTGTATTTTCTTTAATGATCGTATATTGCTTTGGTGTAAAGAAACATTCTATTTTTAAAATACTCTATAAAACAACTAGAAGCAATTATGCTACATAATCCTTTTCTACCATTAGATGCTGATTACAATTTCATTGGACCTAGTATCAGAACTGGATGAAGGCATGTATTGTGTACAATTTCTATTTTCTACATATTTCCACAAATATGATGCTGTTTCAGTTATGAAGAATAAGAAAAGTGCATTTGACTGTACCTAATTTTCTCTGTTAAACAATTTTGGTGAGCAAAATAAAAATACAACTCACACTCACTTGGCTGATGATATGTTACATGAAGTTTTTTAAAAACAAACAATGATGAATCATAATTTTTATTACTCAAAAAGAGGCCTGCTTTGATCATATCTCTAAAATAAATTTTTTCATGTATATGTAGTTGTGGGAAAATGTATTTCCTCAAATATGCAATTTCATAGGTATTAAGGATCAAGATTGATCCCATTCTAGAGAAGAAGGCCACAGACCCCATAATGGGGTGGGAGGAGCAAAGGACAGACAAAGAAGCAAATCAGAGATTCTCATCCCACTCCCTAGACTGGCTTCAGCACTTCTGAGAAGGAAAGGGCAGCTGAGATGTCTGCCCTATGGGTTGTCCATGTGGAGTTCAGAGTGCACCATGTAGGTACCTAGCTCAGGACAGATTTGTGACACTTTAGATTCACATAAAAGAGAGACAGTTCAGATTAAAAAAAAAAAAGCATTTCTTCTAATATATGTTATTCATATTTAAATTCATGTATATGTATTGTATATGTAACATGTTTATGGTCTGACTCTATTCCCTCAACATCATAAAATTCAAGGACCTTATTCCATTACACTTTTCAAAACCAGAGATAAGTTACCTTTAACAATACTCTTTTTTATTTTTTAAGATTTTATTTTATTATTCTTCGAGAGAGGAGAAGGAAGAGAGGCAGAGAAGGAGAGAGACATCAATGTATGGTTGCCTTTTTCATCTGCCTCCAGCTATGGATTTTGCTGGAGACCTGGCTTACAACCTGGTTATGTGCCCTGGCCAGGGAATTGAACCAGTGACCTTTGGGTTCGCAAGCTGATGCCTATCCACTGAGTCACCAGCCAGGGCACCTTTAACAATACTCTTATCCCCAAATCAATTTATTGGGACTATAGAGAACAAAGTTTGCAGGGTAGCATAATATTAACTGGGGTTATAATTACTGTTAGATAATGAACAAATCCAACCACTTCATAGGTAAAAAGAGTTGATAGTTAACTGAGCTTACTTTCATGGCACTTAATTCCATAAACATCAATGTTTGGATCAAATTCCCCTGGAGCCAAGGGCGGGGAGCTGTTGAGTGTGTTTCCAGGACTGTCTGGAGGGGTTCCAACAGGGTGGGCACCATCGCTTTCCCCCTCCTCTTCCCCGTCATTCTCTTCACACTCCACCTCTTCCTGTTCAGCTCTCTCCACATCGTGGATTCCCACCAGGAGGCTGTAGTCCATGAGCTTTAATTGGGCAAGGAACTGGAAAGAGGGTGGGAAGTGACAGGGTCAGTTATGCCTTAAATGTAAAGAAATCCTAGATTTAAAGAAAACAAGTTCAGAAAAGTGTACATGGGGGAATCTGTGAGTGAAGGAACAGGAGAATGAAAGGAGGATCTCCCTGAGGGATGCCCAGGAGCCTTCTTCCTGTGCGCCCCAAGTCCTGGGTAGCTTCTCCATCCAAAAATGTAGTCTTGCACTTTGTCTGGCTCAGAGTTGGTATTACTCCTCCAGAAGTGCCAAGCTGGATGCTGAGAGGCATGCACTTATCACATCTAGATTGGATTGTGCTAAAAACCAGAGAGCATGACTGGCAAAAAAAAAAAAAAAAGACACTGAAGGAGGAAAGAGAATCTTTTATTCCAACAACTAGCACAGCTAATGGGAAGAACCAGGGACCTCCCAGGTAGCTTCCAGCAGGGTCTCTTAGAACAGTTTACGAAAGCACTTTGTAATTCAGCATACTCCACAGAGGAGACTATGCTGTCCATTACAAATAAGTAAAAGCCCAAATGTTCCAATCAGCCAGCAAAGGCCTGTGTCAGTACTCTCGTGAATAACACAGTCCTTCTGTCCTGCTCAGGTAGGTTTCCTTCTGATGGAAGCAGAGAGACCAGAGATGATGAAGGAGGTTCGCTCTCCATGAGGCAGCGCAAGCCCAGGTTCCTGTTCCAGCCCTCTCCTATTCCAGCCATAGCTAGAAAGGATTGGGGGCAGGACCCAGCTCTGAGGTTTGGCTACTTCTGTCTACCAAGTTCATTTTCGACTTCTCTTGTCAGGATTTTTTTCTCTTCCTTTTTAGTAGGCGAACCCAGAAACACAAACTTAAGCACAATATACCAATTGATCAGTTAAAATTTGGGTAGTATTATTGAAGGCAAAATGTGGCAGCCCATCTGCTGGCTAAAACTAAAGGATTCCCTAATCCCCAGCTGGCTGGCTCTACACAGGGTCCAGTTCTGCTTGGATCCTTGGCTTGTGGTCCAAGAAGGTATCTGACCCTGACTCTTGAAAGATTTGGTGCCATCCTTGCTCAGTGATGCAGCACAGCTGATGCGCCTCAGGGCTAGTCTGATAGTATTTAAGAAATGAAATTCCTTACACAAAGGGTAATCATATGCAACTATATATAGGTCTTGACATTCTGGCTGAAATAGAATGAGATCAATTTGTGGAGATGTGCAGAGCTGAAAGAGAGGTTATCCTCTCTTAGAGACAAGGAGAGGACCTCACACTCCAGCTGTTCCCCAATGCCTTCAGCTATCACCAGCCCAAACCTGCCTGTTGCTCCTTCCTCAGCTCCTATTTCTTCTTCATCCTCCCACTGGGTCAGGCTTAATTTTCCCCATTTGTTTTGAGCTCAGAAAAAAGAAATCACAAATCTTTAAGCAAGGTAGGGGGAACTTAATACTTAATAGAAGCAAACCATTTATTTAAAATGTGTGCTGAATGGCCAACAGGTGCATACAAAGGTGCTCAACATCACTAATCATCAGGAAAAATACCAATCAAAACCAAAATGAGATCATTTTACACCCATTAGAATGACTATTATCAAAAAGACAAGGAGTAAGTGTTGGCAAGGTCGTGGAGAAAAGGGAACCTGTGTGCACTGTTGGTATGGTTTAAATTGGTGTAGCCACTATGGAAAACAATAGGGAGGGTTCTCAAAACATTAAAAATACAACTACCATACAATCAAGTGATCCCATTTCTGGGTATATATCCAAAGGAAATGAAACCATTTTCTATCAGCACCCCCATGTTCACTATAGCATTATTCACAGTAGTCAAGACATGGAAACAAACCTAACTGCTTATTGATGGATGACTGGATAAGGAAGTTGTAGTATATATACAATGAAATATTACTCAGTCTTAAAAAAAATATAGTAATCAGGTAGAGCATGTTTTAAAAATACTTGGGGCACGCCAGATGAAAATTGATGATTTAATGTAAAACATGGTGACCATAGTTGATAACATTGTATTGTGTAATTGAGATTTGCTAAGAAAGTAGGACTTAACATTTTTACATACACACCAAAAGGTAAACATGTGAGATAGATGCTCTAATTTAATTAATTCAATGGAGGGAATTATTTTACAATGGATAAATATATTAAACCACCATGTTGTACACCATAAATATCTCATAATTTTATTTGTCTATTATACCTTAATAAATCTGGGGAAAATATAAAGGTGCTACTTATTCTATTAAAAAACAAACAACAGAGTGTCATCCCCCTTGAGTCAGTTTTTTTGAGCCATTGCTCCTCCCATAGCTTCCCTCAAATTCCACCACTAAAGTCATCTCAAAAGCACCTGGCCACTTCCACGTCCTTCAGCCAGTCTTCCTTTCTAGTGTCCAGAGACTAACTCATCCTCTGTTATCATTCTGGCAACTGCTGGGCTTCAGGGAGCACTTGGCCCCGAACATGTTTCTGCAGATGACTTGCTGCATCTCAAGAGACTAGTAAATACCATAAAGTGCTTCCTTTACCAACACAGAGCCAGACACCTAATCAGGCACCAACTCAGTTACTAATTCTCCTCCCCACGGGCCCATGCTGTGGAACACAACTAAGATCTATGGGTACAAAGACAGCTGGCCTGGCACGAGGTAGGCATTTGGTCCTCATGATAGATAGCACATAGGCTCGGACATTAGAAGTTGCCCAAGGATCGACCAGCGGATTTAAGATCCTGTGTTCAAAACTCCATGCTCTTCCTAGTACATTTGCTACCTCTGGAAGCTACATTCAGGCAGCTTTTCCCAAATCTTGTTTTTTACAATACTGGTAGGGAAATAATGAGTTAAATCAAATGGTTTCTGAGGAGGATCACCCAGGTTAGCAAGTACTGTGGATTTTCCAGAGGGGTACTACCAAGCAGCATTTCTCATACCAATGTAATTATGGAATCTGCTTTTCCCTATTCAGAACAATCTATGAGCTTATGTTTTGGGAACAAAAGACACTAGAAAATACATTAGAAATACCCAGTCATGTACTCTAACCCCCAGGAGGTATGAAGGGCAGGATGTTCACTAGTGGCCCTGCTTTTGCCCCATCTTGTTGTTCAAGGCTCCCAGGATGCCGTGCCTACATTTGAGCTCAGCCTCTGGGCTCCTAGAGAGCAGGCTCAGTGTCTTCTTTGCCTCATCCATTGCCCCCTACCATACCTAGCACAGTACCTGCCCCGACCACTTTATCAGGGTCTTCTCTGGCCTGCTTCTACTACCTGCCCCTACCCTTTCCCTTGCCACTGCCTTCAGAGGTGCAGGCACACTTGGAGACACATCGATTGCCAGGTGACAACACCTACCACCACAGTTTATGTGTGTGTGTTGCATGCAGGGTGGATGGGTCTTGCTCAGCTGGAATGGTGGCAGGGCAAAGGTCCCCTTCTCCCCAGCTCTGCTCCTCTGGACCCTTGGAAGGTGCCTGGGAAGTGGGAAAGATTGGATGCTACCCTAACTTCCTCTTCCAGCCTTCTGGAAAGGGGACACCTTTTCAAAATGCAAATTTTGATCTGGTCAAGCCCTGCTTAAAATCCTTTAATGAGGTCTCATTTCTCACAGGGCAGAAACAAATTCTAACATGGCCCAGGACACCTGGCTAGTTTGACCCCATTACCTTTATGGCCATCTTGAACCCTGTTCTCTCCTGCCCTCAGTTACCTCCCACTAAACCTTCAGATCTCAGTTACAGGGTTAGGGCGCTTGTTCAGGAAGCTGTTCCTGATCTTGCCTAGGCCACATCCCAAAGCTTGGGCATGTATAGTACTGCACACTTTCCCCCAGTGATTTGGCTTAGCTGCGCATTCATCTTGTAAGATTCCTTGAGTAATTTCTGTCTTTCTCAAACATGGCAGCCCCGTGAGGGCAGGGGCTCTGGCCGCTCCTCCCTCACTGTGTTCCTGACTCACAGGAAGTGACGGTAGGTACTCCCTATTTATTGAACAAGTGAATGAGATATCTACTTCCCTTGTCCTTAACTCTCCCACATTTCTCCTAAGTCCTTTCTCCATGAAATAACCTCATTGACCAGATAAAACAAAGGAGAAAGCAACAACAACAACAACAAAAACATCTGAGACTCTCCATGGCAGCCTCTACCAGAAGCAAAAGTAGATCATTTACAACTTAACTATGCTCTGCAGAAGAGAAGCTCTGTTTAACATGTAGGTCTACTGTTTGGTATTCAGACAGTAGACTTTCAAATACACTTTTAAGTGCACTCTATGTACAAAAGTAAGGGATTCCCTGTAATTAACCTGCCAAGGGTTGGACGTGGAAGGGATGCCAACCTGGGCCAGGCTACTGCACTCAGTGGGGTGGTCTCTAGGCTCACATCTTCCCTCTGTGTGTGTGCTGCTCATTAGGCCAGGCAGGTCGTCTGCTCCTTTCCTGGGGCTCCCATCTGTGGTCAGACCACTGCTTAGGCTCCCCTACCAGTACGGAAACAATTGTATTCAAAAGTGAAGTTAGTTCCCAGCACCATTAGTAACATGAAAAATGTTTCTCTAGGTAAGAAGCTGTTTTGGTATTCCCAGGAAGATCAAAGAAACCAACTGCAGGCCTGAATGGGTATTATGTAAGTTTTCAAGTCTGTGAGCCTGAGATAGAAATGCTAAAGACAAAGGGCTTAGGGGTGCAGGTCTTGCTGATAAGGATGGCTTATTTATTCTCCTTTAATTACAGTACCAGGTATTCTTAAAAATAAAAACAGAATATGGATTTTGGAGTCAGATAGGAGATTAACTCATATTTATCTCACTAGATCTGTGCCTTGATAATACATTCACCTCTCAGAGCTTCAGTTATTATTCTAACTATCAAGTAGGCAATACAAGCCACAACACAATGAAACAGGTCACCCTGCACTGATGAACATGTAAGACTCTACCCCTTACAACGTAACAGGAGCAACAGCTTGAAATGAAGGAAAGTCCACATGAAACTAATGGTAAAGGGAAGGGAAGAAAGCCAGGGTTCAAAGCAATGATTTAGAATATAAGGAAGAAACAAATAAGCCAACCAGTCCAGAATGAAGAAACAAGAATAGAAAAAAACAAGGAGAGGCTTGGGAACCTCTGGGATGACTTTAAATGTGCCAACATCTGAATTATAGGGGTGCCAGAAAGAGAAGAGGAAGAGTAAGAAATTGAAAACTTACCTGAAAAAATAATGAAGGAAAACTCTCCAAATTTGGTGAAGGAAATAGACATACAAGTCCAGGAAGCACAGAGTCCTAAACAAGCTAGACCCAAAGAGGACCACACCAAATACATGGTAATTAAAATGCCAGAAATTAAAGATAAAGAGAACCAGCAAGAGAAAAGAAGAGATGTACCTACAAAGGGGTTCTTCTAAGACTATCAGCTGATTTCTCAAAAGGAACTTTGCAGGCAAGAAGAGACTGGGAAGAAGTATTCAAAGTGATGAAAAGCAAGGACCTACAACCAAGGTTACTCTATCCTCTATCCAGCAAACCTATCATTTAGAATGGAAGGGTAGATCAAGTGATTTGCAGACAAGGTAAAGCTAAAGGAGTTCATCATCATCAAACCATTATTATATAAAATGTTAAAGGGATTTATTTAAGAAAAATAAGATCAAAGCTATGAACATTAAAATGGCAACCAGCCCTGGCTGGTAGCACAGTGGATAAGGTGCCGGCCTGCGAACCCAAAGGTCGCAGGTTCGATTCCCCAGCCAGGGCACATAACCAGGTTGCAAACCAGGTCTCCAGTCAGGTCTGTGGTCAGGTCTGTGGCTGGAGGCAGGTGAAAAGCAATCATACACTGATGCCTCTCTCCTTCTCTGCCTCTCTCCCTTCCCCTCCTTCTAAAAATAATGAAATAAAATCTTTAAAAAATATTTTTTAAAAATGGCAACCAACTCACAACTATCAATAACAGAGTCTAAAAAATAAAACAAAACAAACAAACAAACAAAAAAACTGAGCAAACAACTAGGATAATAAAATCACAGGTATGGGGATCATTTAGAGGTATATCAGCTGGGAGGGTGAAAGGGGAGATAGGGGGAAATGGTGCAGGGATTAAGAAAGCATAGTTGGTAGGCTCAAAATAGACAGGGGGATGTTGAGGAGAGAGGGACATACAGTAAAGGGTGAAGCCAAAGAACTTATATGTATGATCCATAGACATGAATTATGCGGGGTGGAATTGCTGGAGGGTACAGGTGTAACTGGGCATAGGGAAGCACAGGGAAAAGAAATTGGGACAACTGTAACAGCATAATCAATAAAATATACACACACACCCAAAAATAGGACAATACCACTCAACTCACAGGGGTGTGGAAAGGATTACAATGAAATAATGTAATGAGATAACGAAGCATGCAACAATGGAAGTTGTTGTTATAACTGTTAATGTGATCATTAATGATATAATAGATGGCTCACAAGTGAGGTGGGCCATCATGTGGAAGTACCCATTGATTCACTAGCTCTTATCTTTACCAACTTTATTTTAAATATATTCTGAAGTAGAGTGAAGTGAAATGTGGCAATAAATATGAAATTCTTGTTAGAAAAAAGTTCCTGAGAGGAGAGAAAGGGGCCTGCCTCCAACTAACATTAGGAACTTATTACTTATTTGCTCAGTTTTTGTTTATCCCTTTTAGCTTCTGTCTCAAATTTGTTGCTTTTAAAAAAGTATATATAATTTTAAAGCATAAAGATTTTTTTAAAAAGATTTTATTATTTTCAGAGAGAAGGGTAGGGAGGGAGGAATAAAGGGAGAGAAGCATCACTGTATGGTTGCATTTCACCTGCCTCCAGCTATAAACCTGGCTGGAGACCCAGCTTGCAATCTGGCTATGTGCCCTGGCTGGGAATTGAACCAGCAACCTTTGGGTTCACAGGCCGACACCAATCCAATAAGCCACACCAGCCAGGGCTGATTTTTAAATCTTTATAATCTTTAGGGCCTCTGCTTTTCCTCTTTTCAGATTCCTTAATAATTATCTTACTTAAGAGTTATATTTTACCACCAATTAAATTATCCTCTGGAGCATTTATTAGAAAAACAAGGTCTCAACTATGCTCACAAACATTTTTAATTTGCATTTTATATCAGAGAAGTTTAGAAGTGTGGCCTCTGATGGCCTCAAATTCCAGACTTAATTTAGTAGCTGTGTGTCTTTCAGCAAATTACTTAGTGTCTCTGGGCTCAGTCTTCTCATCCATATACCGGGCTAATAATAGTACTCACCCTCAAGGACTTATTGTAAGAATGAAAAAGATAATGACTGCATAGGAAGGACTTGGGCTCTATATGCTCTATAACTGTTGGCTGGCACCCTCTCCCTCCTACCCATCGCCAAGGTTGTGAAACTATAAATGTGAGAATTAAGAGCCCCAGACACCACAGGGAAAGCACAGTTTTGCACACTGACACCTGAGTCTCAGTGTGAGCCAATGAGAGGAGAGACCAGCTTTGGCTCTCCACTGTCAAGATCAGAGTTGATTAACAAGCTGGTCACAAAGCAAAAGTGAGTTTCACTCTCCATAGCGCACTCCTTTTGGGAGAAAAAGACTCACACATATTTAGTTATGTGCAAAGCTATCTGATCTAAATTATCCTTCATGGTAGATGAATAGAATATGGTTTCAAATGCAGAAAAAAAGAAGCTAGATTCTCAAATGACAATTCTTTTCTTTTTCTTTTTCTGCAAAATTAAAATATAGAGCTTTAGTATGCTCATCTTTTAATTTAGACAGTAAGTAAAAACAAAACAAAACAAAACAAAACCCTGCCCTGGCTGGTAGCACAGTGGATAAGGCGCCGGCCTGTGAACCCAAAGGTCACAGGTTTGATTCCCCAGCCAGGGCACATAACATGGTTGCAAACCAGGTCTCCAGTCAGATCTGTGGCTGGAGGCAGGTGAAAAGCAGCTGCCTGATGTCTCTCTCCCTCTCTGCCTCTCTCCCTTCCCCTCTTTCTAGAAATGATGAAATAAAATCTTTAAAAAAAAAAAAAAAACCAACCCAAAAACTACACCCCCAGCTCTCCTAAACACTGTACTCAAATTAATAGGCCAGTTTGATAAAATAGAAGGCATGGAACTTATGAAAACACTAAGGTAGATTAAATTCTAGCTTCATTGTCAGGATCAGATGTCAAGCTACTTCACCATAATTACCTGTTTAAAAATTTAATGGTGCTTCAGCATGAATTTCAAAACTAAAGACACTGTTATCAACCATTGAGAATTTTTTTAAATGAAAGAATGCTTTATGCCCTACCTTCATTTCAACAGAACAGCTAAGTGTGAGAGCCATGTATGGGATTAAACTACCCAAATCCTCTAATCAACGACATTATTAGAGACAACAAAAGGACTAAGGGGATCCTTACATAATTCAACTGTAAATCTGAACTGCTTCAGTTATGTTGTGTCTGGAGTCTAAATATCATGTAGTGATATACAGCCAACAGAAAAAAAGATGATAATTTTTTTTGGCAGATCACAGACAACCCTAAGGGCTCTTTACCATACATAATTGCTAAAACAGTATTATTCTCAGGATCAAAGAACTGCTGATTAATGAATAAAAATCTAAGTGTATGTCTACCTACTGTATTTTGTTATCAGTTACATCAAGTTAATACCAAAGTAAGGAGGAAATGCTTAAATAATATGAATTTTAATAAGCACTGACAATTGAGGAAAAATAAATGCTTGTTAATGAAAGGCTAGAGGAAAAAATGTTATATGATGAAAACAAACACTTTTGTCTACATTTTAAAAGTAGACACTTGTATCTTTCACAAATCACTAGTATCTAGGTTCTTAAAAAAAAAAAAAAAAAAAAAAAGGCATGTATGAGGCCTGTCCTGAAAGTATTGAGCCAATGTCAGTATAATTAAAACAGCTTGCATGGCTGATCATTTTGGGACAGACCTTGTACACCATGTTGTTTAAATAATGTAAATTTTTAAAATTAAAATATTTATGACCTAAAAATAAGTATAATTAACTTGGTCAGTCTGAGCATCCTGCAATGAAAGAAATGTTAGAAGATTAAAATGAAATGGTAAAACTGCTTCTGCTCTCAGGGGGAATATGATCTACTGCTTGACATTCATTCCGTGGCTCCACTCATTTCAACTGGTTTTAATATGAAAAGGAAAATCTTTCCACAAAGCCCCTAAGTAGCAAAACTATACTACTTAGAGGGGAACTGTATTTCAAAATAGAAATAAAAAAAGTAAACAAGCATATATACATACCTATGAACAAATGTTAACAGCTCAGAAAAACTAAGTAACTGTCTTGTAACCTAACCCATTTCAAGAAAATAACTTTTTTCCCTGAATTTATTTCTAAAAGAATTATATAGGAAGTTCAATGGGAGAACCGCAATGCCTTTACAATAAACAAAAAGAAAGGAAAAAGTATATTTTTAATTTTTAAAACAACACTTAAAAAACCTTCTTCATTATAGGCTTAAAGCCAATTTCTGCACTGCATTTTATTTTTCACAACCATGCCCCCCATGATCCTGGTGTCCAAACTGCCTTTGTGCTACCCTTCCTGTGCACAGATGCCTTATTGGGTCTCATGACACTAGTTTCCTAGAGGCTGGAGAAAATATTAAAGCATGAAGTGACCAGGGCTGTTTACTAGCACTGAGATGTGGTTTTGATGAAGAAAACCCCACATTTAAATGTTTTCTAAACATTTGTTTCTGAAATGCTCTGCTGCCTGACAGAATGCAGTCATTCTCCTCCACCCCAGCTCTGGCGGCTGCAGGCAGTGGGTCCAAATGAGTCTTAACTATACTCAGGCCATCCCCACCATCATAGGCTATCCTCACCAACAAAGAATGCAGGAACCTAAGGGTGGAGATACCAGCAGAAGACAGCAGACACCTTCTTCAGTTTGTCGCCTGAAGGAGAGACCTGCTGAATCAGTACATCTCTTTTTCAAGTCATACTACATATGATTTACACTCGTTTATATCGGATTTTGATAATGTACAATATATATTTTTATTTGGGTTGCACATTTAGATGGTTTTAAAAGTTCCTATAAACCAACAATGTTTACATTTATACAATGGGGATATTTATTAAGTTGATTTTTCTTACCTCAACATCCTTTTTCAGTTTTTCTAGGAACACCTTTTTGTTGTTGTCATCAATATAAATCTTTTGGCCCTCATTAATGAAATCATTATCCTTTAAAGTTGGCAGCTCTTTGGCCTAAAACAAAGGAATGGAAGAATGAGAGACATGCTTGAATGAAATCTAGAGAACGCCTATGTCTCTAATCCTGGAGAGTAAGTTTCTACCCTTCGAAATTGAGCTTGCCGGGTTCACTAGAGGGGTCTCTCCCAAGGCAAAAATGTGAGGTGGCCAGAGCACCGCAAGGGGGCACCAGTGAGCTATGACGCTAGAAGCATTTCCTCTAGGAAGGAAGGGTGAGGCATACACCATATTTATTACAGGGCTTTGTGACAGATTCAATGGCTTCCTTAGGAATGACCCTGACTGGTTTCTTAGATTCACTTTCTTACAAGAAGTCTTCTAAGTATAGAATTTGTATTCTTGGAATTGTCAGGAACCCTCAATTTTCTTACTGGTACAACCCAACTACACATCCCCCACACTTTGCTGGAGTCATGTTACAAATAACATGCTATCTTGTCTCAGAAAAGCACATCCATAATCATATCTAATTTCTAAATTGGAAAAACCATGAAGCCAGAGGCTAGCCATCTGCTCTTCCAAGCTTACCTGCTCACCACCCCACCAAAAGGGAAATTTTGTTTTCATTTGTACAAGGCCAAAGGAAAATGTCTTCTTTTAGCAAAATATATTCAATTGAGAAGTTCTACTCTTTACAAATAAACAGGAGGGTAATGAGTTAGCAACTAAACTGCTTAAGTTAAGCAACACAAAATAACTGGAAATTATCAAAATATCGGTCACAAGCAAAAACAAAATAAAACAAAATAAAAAAAAAACAAAACACCTCTAGCTTCTGCTACAGGATAACATAGGCATATGATTTTATAAAGTAGTGTGGGCAATTCTATTTAACTTTTTGCAACCTGCATTCTGAGAGAGTTCAAGACCATTCAAAACCTCTCCCCTTTCCTTTCAGTTAATCTAGCTTAGTTCTTCCAGTTGAAAAGAATCAAACATAATATATTCTTTCTTAGTATGCTAATAAATGCCTGAATGATTCTCTTTTTCATAAGCTAAATGAAAAAGCAATCCAAGGAAAGAACATATTCTCCTTCCTGGTCCCCCAATCCCCTTATTCAGAGCAGTAAAAGAAATCCTACTGGGTATAACCACCATCTTTCAAATATTTGAATTGTTTGCTTTTCTCCTATTTTACAGGGTATACACATGTATGTAAACTACTCACATCTATCTGTACCCACACATACATGCACATAATATTGTGTAAATCCAAATTGGTAGCTTTGCTACTCATTTTAACATTATGAAAATTTGAACATTTTGCAATTTTGAATTTGATATAACTACCGCCAAAATACAAAATACAAAGTGGGTGTAGTGAAGTTCAGAAATCCAAACATTCAATTCAATAAGCAGTTAATGAATGACTATCATGTATAAGAAAGCAAAAATGAACAGGTCAACATTTTTAGTCTAAAGGAGTTTGTAATCTAGTATGAAAGACATGAAAGCAAGTTGCTGGAAAGGACAGCACAGGTGCATAAAATGGACAGATAAATAACACAATTCTTAAGAGGGGGGGCAGGTAGAACTGATTTACTTGCAAATACTTTTATGCCAGGCCATAGAGTCTTGAGGAAATAAAAACTGAACACCATTCTTCACACAAAAAAGAGAGGGGCTTGGTAGACTAACCCTCTACATTTGTCATTAATAATTTTAAAGTAAGAAATCTAAAAGAAAACCCTGAATTTAAAGATAGCACATTAATGTTAAATGTTTGAGTCAATCACACTGGACCGTTAGTTCTTTTTTCATTAGAACTATAAACACGATGAGGTTTCACTGTGAAGAAAACACAGGGATCTGAACTTTAACCACCATATTCAAGGGTCAATTAAGCCCTGACAAAATATACGAAATTGAAAGTGCCTTCCAAGAATGACTTGAAGCCAGATATACACACAAAAAACAGAAAACTACTGTGAGTTCGTGGGCATTTTCTGTGTTTTGGACGTCTGTATGAGTGGGGGTATTGAAGATTAAGAATCTGTCTTAACTCCATGACTCATTTTAAATGTGTAAAAAGGGAAGGGGGTGGGGAGAGCCCTGAAGGCAGGGATGACAGACCCAAAACAAAGCAGTAAATGACACCTTGGATGTGTAATAGCAGTCACATTAATGAAGATGAGAGACACTTGGGTTCACCCAGCAGAACTGTCTCATGTGACAGGCAATGCATAATCCTAGCTCATAAAACTCTGGACACCCTGTACCATATTACTAAGCTTCTTTGTGAATTTCACAGGCACTAGGGATGTATTTAGTTGGATCAAGTTTTAAAAGAGCAACTACATTGGTGAAAATACTTAAGGGCTTATATTATTGAAAGGCTCAAGAGGCAAAGGCAGATCCATACCAGAGCACCTGCTACTGGAATCTAACACTGGTCTAAAAACACCTCCCCACAATGTCTGTGGGTTGGCAGAGCACTTAGGAGCACCAGGGGTCTAGAGACCTAAATCCTGAGGTTCCAATCCTGGTTCTACCTGTTATTTGCCAGGATCCAGGGCTGGGCTTCCGGACCTGTCCAATCTGTTGTCTTATGTGCAGGATGGGGAAACACCACCACCACTAAAGCAGCAGTCGGTCCGGTGCTAGTAAGCACTTTATGTGCAACCACTTATTGAAGTGCTTCACCTCACTTACTCTTTGCAATAACCTTGACTAGTATCTTTTATTTTAAATCTACTTTTTACTATATTTTTCCATTATACTTATCCCCACCCCACACACACTCACTTCTACCTCCACCCATGCCCCTTCCCCTGTAATCACCACGTTGTTGTCTGTGTCCATGAGTTCTTTCTCTTTTTTAGTTTTTGCTTGATCTCTCCACAGCCCCCCTCACCAAGCTGTCAGCCTACTTTTTATCTGCGAGTCTACCCCTATTTTGTTTGTTTCAGTTTGTTCATTAGATTCCACATTATGTCTTTCTCTGACTGGCGTATTTCACTTAGCATAACATTCTCCAGGTCCATCTATGCTGTTGCAAAGGGTGAAATTTTCTTCTTTTTTGTGGCAGAGTAGTATTCTATTGTGTAAATGAATCATAGTGTTTCTTAAACTCATTTTACAAGACAGGTTTATGAATTTACACTGAGCTGGGAACCCAGGATGCCTGACTCTTAGTCACTTGTCTGAGGTGGGGTTGTTCTGAAAATTCGACCAAAACCTGTGTGAAAAATGTCAATAGGAAGTGGCACTTGTTATCACTATCATCATCGCCATCATCTCTGTAAGCATTCAATAAACTGTGTGGACTTAAAATGTATACTAAAGATTTAGCACGACACAACATTTTCTTTAAAAAGAACTTTAAATCAGCTGTGCCTTTCCACTAAGAACTAGCTGACATTCACCTGATGATGCTTCATCTTCCAGAAACACTTAATGCTACTTTTTTAAGTTTCAAGTGATCTCTCTGATAATGAGAAACATTTAAAAACACACCATTAAAAGAGAGATGAACACTAGTATGCTATGAATTAATTAACTTAAATCCTTAGTGTCACACTGTCCACAAAGGTGATGTCTATAGAGCAGCTCAGAAATCACTGTCAAAGTGATTTCTGGGTACCTTTTGCTTTGCAACACTGGATTATTTCCACTTAGGATGAGTTTTGAAAGCCCTGAAGTCGCTCGGTCAGGTTCTTTAACGGGTGTTTTTCATAACCTTTCTAGTTCAATGCAGAACCAGCCAGAGGGCAGGGGAAACCATTGGAGCTGAAGATATCAGCTCAGAAATGCTTATCTGTGGACTCTGTGAGGCTGGCATCCAGACAGTGGGTGAGGGATCTTTCTAAAGTGGTAGCAGGATACATCTTTATTTACTGGCTCTGAATTACGTTCTTCTGCGAGGTCCATGTAGATTGTGAGCCTCCGAGAGTGACTGGGCACTTGCAGGACCACACACAGTATTCAACAGTACTCACTCGTAGGTGACTGGCAAGGAGGGTGAGGCATGGGAGGCACCCGCTACGCTACTTTCCAAAGTCTGCCCGGTGCTGGGCCACCAAGAGCTGCTCCCAGGCCCTGGTTGGCTAGGTGAGGATGTATACTTCAATGCAGCCCAAGTTTAATAAGGCAAAATTACCTTCCCTTTCGCAGGAGGCCATTCTCCTGGGGTGGGTTTGGTCCCAAGTGATGTGTGTCTCTATTAATGTGACATGGAAAATGCACAAGCACAGCTAAAAGCATATGCAGAGACACCATTGCCCCTGCAACTTAGGGAGCTTGCTTCCACTATTTGGATAAAATTAGCAGATGAATACCCATCACACTTTCCTGCTAGGCAATGCCCAACCCCAGGTCTGCTCAAGCATGGCCCAGGTTTCTACTAGGGCACAAACTGAAGCCTGAGGTTATGAGCATAGCTGAGATCCAGCCACTGGGGTTATATTTCAGCTCCTCCAATTATTAGCCGTGTGACTTTGAGCAAGTTACTTAACCTCTTGGTTACCTCATCTTTAGTTGGGGATTAGCAAACAGCACGGTTGTGGGATTACACAAATTTATATATATATATGGCTTAGGGTAATGCTTGCCACATGGAGGGCTATTCTTTTTATTTTATTTGCTGGTCATGTTCTCAGGTAAGGTTTAGCAGTAGAATAAAGCTCATCAGTGCTAAATGCAAAGCAAGATTAAAAGAAAAAAAGCCACTGAAATAGCTCAGTTGGGAGAGCATTAGATTGAAGATTAAAAAAAAAACAAAACATGTTGGCATATTGAACATTTTTATATTAGTTGGGACATACTGAACCAGTTACTTAATGTGCCCAAATCTCAGTTTCCTTATCTAAATAATGGGAAGTTAATAATACCTATCTAGTAGGGCTAGTGTACAAACTAAATAAAACAAAACATGCAGTCTATACTAGTCTGTGTCTCAGTTACACATAAGCCATTTTTGACCATGACCAATTTTGTTACATAGTATGTTTCTCACTAGTAAAGAATATAGACTTGCCATTCTTTTATCCTTCCTATTTTTTTAAAGAAAGAAGCTCTTTAAACTTCGGATACAGGTAACCTAGACCACATTTAAATTTTCCTATTTTTAGGTTTTATTGTTAGTCGTAAACATCTCACATGAGAGCAGCTGCAGATTCTGAGGGGGCAGAGAAGGCTCAGAATTGTGGGAGAGAAAAACAAGGCCTTGGAACTCCCTTCTAATATAAACATACTTAGCACTTTTATATCCCCTTTGTATTTTGAAAACACTTCCTTTACTTGCAGCACACAAACCTAACACACAAGTGCCAGGTTATTTCATTTCACTGCATCAGACCTGGGAAGAGAAGGAAAATTGGGTGCTTTAAAGGCAACACTGGCCAGAGGCTCTTATTCTCCTGTCTTGTCTGCTCTAGCCCCGTACCTGGCTCTACGGGCCCCTGTGGTCCGCGGCAAAAACCATCCCTAATTGGAAAACCTCACTGAAAATGTGCTTATCCAAACCCAAATGGGAATAAAATGTTGCTATATGATAATAAAAACTGGGTAAATTTCTTAGTAATAAAGTATCTAAATTTGTATTTATTAATATGTAATAAAATTTAGTAAATTTAAATATATGGCCAAAGACAGAAATTTGCTGACTCTTGCCTTAGCTTAATTTTCGATGAGTTCGTTTTCCGCAGTGAGCACCCTTAAGAGTGGGTAATTTAGTGAATGCTATTTTGCTGACATAAAGCAAAAATTCACTAACTGAAATCTTGTAGCCAGGCATTAACCACAATATTGCAGAGTAATAAGCTCACCGGAAACATTTAACTTTGCTATCAGGTGTAAAAAGAAAATTGTTTCATTATAACATTTTCTTCCCTTTTTGTAACTATACTATTGGGTGAAAAGTTTTTAGTTTCTTTTATAGCACAGTTATAATATATATAGACTGTCCCTCAGTAAGTCTACATTCTTCAATAGCAAGAAACACACTATGTAACAATATTGGTCATGGTCAAATGGCTTATGTATCACTAGGACAGGAATGAATATGGCCATGCTGGTCAAGATATAGACACAACTGTGTTAGAGCCTGAAGGTATCCAACACCTGAAGATAGTACTTTAAATATATAAATGCTTCTGAATATAAATAATTACTTAGTATTCCCTAGGGTTCAATAAAAGATCTAAAGGATCGTGGAGGAAAGATGTGGCCAGGGTTTGAAATAAAAAGAGGAAAAATATGCAGGGCTAACAGCTATGTTTAGAGCTCTGACTTTCAGAAATGAAGCCATGCTTTCCGGCCAGCCCAGCAGACAAAGGGGTGAAGGCACTGGCCAGAGAGCAGCTGCAGATTCTGAGGGGGCAGAGGAGGCTCATGCTCTTCTCAACAGAATTGTGGGAGAGAAAACCAAGGCCTTGGAACTTCCTTCTAATATAAACACACTTAGCACTTTTAATAAAAACTTTAAAATTCCAAATCACTGAAAATTTTGCATACGTTTATCAGAAGGGTTTATATTCTCTGTTTCAAATGGAAGTTAACCTGCTTGTTTACTTATTTCATTAGGTTCTGTGTGTGATGTATGCTTGCTGTCATGTTCAAGAAGTTTAGTAATAGTGAATATTTTATAGATTAGTCAAGCCAGAAGTTATATAGAACATTGATTTTATTGAGACTTAAAGTCTTAATTATCTTTTAGATGACTCAAAGCTTTTGTAAAGTCACAAATATATGAAATCTGTATTTATAATCAAAAACAAAATTTAAATACATAGAATTCAAACTAAAATGATACTGGATTTTATCATCATTCTAGAATTACATTATATTTTATGAAAAGTCTATTGTATTTTATATTATCATTAACAGTAAAAAAAAAGAATACATGTATCTTAAGTATACAAAGCCAAAACCTATAGAACATAGAACCATGTTTTTTTTAGCCTGGATGGAAACCTCGGCAGGAAGATAAAATGTACTCCTGTCATGCGTGAGTGTTTAATGCAAACAGGATTTTGGTACCAGAAGGTTTCAATGCAAAGGATAATACATACCATTGTACTCTGTGATTAAAGGACTAGTATTTCAGAAAGAAATGTTTTTTTTTTTCAATGTGTTCATTTGGCAACCCATTTAAAAGGAGTTTAATTGTAAGCCTTGGTGTCCAAGATTGCTGCCTGCAGTCCCTCTGATGGGCCATATTGTGACACTGGGAGCTGGATACACAACATAAAAAATATGTACTAATTATTATCTCATGTTAGGAAATGCTTCTGTTCCTGATTTACTTGTTATTACAAGCTCACCTAAATGAAAATAAACTTGCAAAAAGGACTAAACCCCCTTTCACTGAGCTTGCCAACAAAACTTCAGCAAAGTCAGTTGGTGAGGCTGAAAATATATCCCAGAAATATTTCTTTAAGAGAGAGAATTTTAGGTAATCCTGACACTGGAACTAGGATAATGATAATTTGATTGAATATATATGGTATCAATTTGGGGGTAATAAGAAATGTTAGAGATTTATAATAAAATCAGTTCTGCTTCTCAAATGTATCCAAGCCACAAATTTGATACATGAAAAGGCAAATTAGTGAACATGAGTCAAGTTCATATAGAAATAGCAAAGATAACAGGTGTTTGATCACAAAAGTACATATAACAATCTTCTTTAACAACATAAACAGAATGTCTATAGAAGCTAATGGCTTGGGAAATAATCCAACAGTTGTGTATACATCTGTGACCAGCATCTGGATGTGGAAGTTTTTATTTTGAATCTACATGTGTATGTGTCAATGTAGAAGAATATACCTCAAAATACTTGTGACAATACCTCAGCATATTTGTGAAACAGTGCTACAATGAGGAAGCATAGAACTGGGTAAGCCCTATCATAATTTTGCCATTTGGAACTGTTAAGGAAGTCAGAACCCAGAAGCTCGTTATTTATTTTTTCTAAAATTTTCAAACAAACATTTAAAAAGTGACATTTATGTCTTTTCTAATACTCTCATACTTTTCAGAACATAATGGCCCTTTAAGTGGGGATGTTAAAGGTGATGGTTTGGTTTTCCTCCATAGGCTGTGATAAAACAGTTTTGCTGCAAACAAAACTGACAAAATAGGTTTGCTAAAATCTGATCAGAAGATTGTGTTGCATGAATGTTGACGGTGATAATCCAAAAAATGTCAGAGTCTGGAAACTTAAGGCGTTTGCTAAGTTCTGGCTTAGTACCTTTTAACAATTATACATCTGCAGCAGCCTGGCTTAAATGCAGGTCACGTACTAAATTTTGGAAGTCTTCTCTCCATTCCAAGTCTTTTTGGAACCAAATGAATAAGAGCTGTCAGCTTTAAAAAAAAAATCTCATATCTAACAGCACTGCTCAATGTATGCTTGAGATATCTCCTACGTTGAGTTCATTCCAGTGAAAAAAATGAATGCAAGGCAACTGAGATTTCATATACTACCATAAGCCAGACTGGCTTGAGGAGTTTAACACTGTCATCCAGAAGATGCTCACAAGTCATTGCATGTGATCTTTCTTTTTCGAATACTGCTTTTACCAGTTGGGAAAAATTCCAAATGAACTGAATCTTAACTTCCAGAATAATGCCATGGTTTCCATCATAGGGTTTGCAAGGCTTGCTCAGACATCTGCTGGCACAATACGATAGCTCAGGGCATTTTTTCCATTAATAATAGCAATCACCTTAACCTATACCTAAAGCATGCCAAGTTCAGGATTTCTCAAAGTCAAGTCTGCAGCTGAAGTGCACCTCTGGAGGAGGGGAAAGTTTCATTTGAAACAAGAGATTCTTATAACCACTAAAGCATGAGAACGAATGATACAATAAAACCCTTTAACTTTACAAATGAAGACAAAGTCAAATGATTTGTCCCCAAATCCCAAACTTCCATTAATGGTAAAGCAGGGGCTGGGACTTGGTATCCCTAACACTGTTTAGTGCCCTTTTCCCAAAGTCCCCCTTTATAAAATTTCTGGCTCATGAAGCAGATGTTATCAGTGTCTTTCATTCAAGGTTTGAGAAACAGGTCTTGGTTCTGCTCCAAAGGAAAACTTTTTCCTGCACTTTGGGTGCTTGGATAGGTGTTCCTAACAGTGGCTGGGAAATGGAAAGAAATTCTACAGAAGTTTAAAGCATCCATCAACTGATTTAGGGCCTAAAAACCAATTAATTATAATGTGTAACAATCTAAAGATTACAAAAGAAATGCTGAAAATGGCTTTAGAAAAGTATTTTTTTCGATGTGAGGGTGGTATTAATGATCAATTCTCCTGAAACTTCAAACAGTAATAGGTAAAATGTCAGAGATGGTGACAGTCGCTTAATTGCTAGCACAACTCACAATGCCTACGAATTGACAAGGTGACTTGTAGCCCGTTATCAAAGTGTCAACAATGATTATTGCCAATATAGTTACACAAATGCCCATTTCAGGGCAGCTGTTTTCTTTCAAATGGGTTCTAGGAAGGCTATATGTTAAAAAGCATCTTCTTCTTGTGACCCTATGACACAAGCTTTACTTTACCTGATAAAATCTGGCATGAGTTTTGAGAACTATACAGAATGATGAACAAAACGCATTATTTGTGTGAATCCCCAGGACACTCTCTCGAGAACATGGGCTTTTTAAGGAGTCAGATCAAATCCCTCAGAAATCAAGTGAGTCCAGTTATGTTTTCTTTTACTTCCCTGGATTCCCTGCTGAGGAGCCTGCTTTCTGGCAGCATGCTAAGACTGTCATTTGGTAAAAAGCAGTCTGCTCAGCTATAATTACTAATTTGATGTCACACTGGAATTGCAGCGCAGCTGTGAAAAGATCGACCACCAGGGAGATTCGCATTTCTCTGTCTCATTTAGAGGAGGCTAAACTGCTGGAGCCATGAATGGAAGATGCCCTTCCATTAAAACGGAAAGAATTAAAGAATAAAACAAGTCATAGCAGCTGTCAGAATTTGACAGCGGTTTAAAAAAAATAACAGCACTGTTCTGCTCTTTTTAAAAAACTTAAGACATCTGTACATGCATGTTCTGATACTTGTTGCCATGAAAGTGATCCCATTATTGTTGAAATATAACTTCTTTATTTCCTTCAGTTCCATCTTCTTTATTATGCGAATGTAAATCACACTAATTACATGTCAAGCTGAAATCGAAGAGATGGGACTTGTCTGCACGTATATCACTAAATGTTTGAAATGACAGTTTTAAAACTTGTCATCAACAACTTAAAAGTTTGGGAAACGGAGAATTATAATGACTCAACTGAAAGAAAAACAAAGAATTCAGATTACTAATTAAGCCACATCAACGGAGATTCTCTATGAAAATTATTCTTTGCATCAGGACAACCATTTTGTAGAAATTATGGTAATGCAACTAGAGCAATAGAAATAATATTCTTGCAAGTCTTTTGGTTTCACTTCTAAAAGGCTAACACATAGAAAACAAGTATTTTTAGCCTTCTTCAAATATTTCTAACTGCAGGTAACAGTGATAAACATTTATAGCTTTGTGCTTTTTTGGACTTATTAATTGGTCATGGAGAGAAAACCTGAAAATTGGTGCAAAAAGGAACACAAAATTTTTTTTTAGAACTTAAAAACTCAATGTTTCTATGAGTTCAGCTCCGTTAATACATTTCATTTATTTCTGTATCATAGTTTAGTCAATGTTACATCATTGTGGCTAGATTATAAACAAACTGCCATATCCAAGAGACATCATGTCCCATCACAGGCATACTCTCCTTAATTGATCACCGACATTAATTACATTTATATTCTATATCTTCAAGAGATTATCTCTCATCCCTCCCCACAAGCACTTATAATCTAGGACAGATGGGTGGCCTTTGGCGCCTCTCCTGGAAAAAGGGCTGGCATGAACACCAAGCCCAGGAAGTAAAGCACATTGAATTCTTCCTCGGGCAACTGTATAGATAATTTTAATGTGAACAGAGTGTAAGATATAGTGACATGGGATATATTTACAAAAATTTCTACATTCCACAAATTAAATAAATATAAATGAGGGGTTTTGCCAACACAGTGTGAAATCAAACAACTTATTTCATGACTTTTATATTTTCAAATCAAGACTTAGAATGAAATGCTTTGGTACCATATTTGATTCCAAAATGTTTTTGTCAGTGTAGTGAAGGATTCCTTTTTCATTTTCATGTTTCATGGGCATTATCTCCTGGAGGGCTGGCCCCTTGTAGTGCAGGCTTCCCCTGCTAGGCGAGTGTTCTCGGAGCCCACTTGTATCAGCGGCCCAGCTGGCACTGTTGTGAGAGGCTGATCTTCTGCAAGACTCCTCCTTTACCCATCAACCTTAAATAATGATGTTCTTCTGAGCTGGCTCCAGACATGCCTCTTCCTACTCCATACACTTGGCCTGGGAGACCTCATCTACTTCTCTGCCTTTACTGATCCTCCTTCCTATGAGGTTTCCCAAGCCATTTCTTCCCATTTTAACTCTCTCTGCAGCCTTTCATCTCTGCTCTGATGCTGCACTGACTTCTCAATCTACTCCTCCCACTCTGCTCCCTCTCTGAGAGAGTGAAATTATCACCTCCCCAACGGTCCAAACCAGAAACGTGGGAATCATCCTTAACTTCACCCTCCCTCTACACAGGCTCCTTGGCATCATTCACCTCCCAGGACCAACCTCTGGGTTCTTTGGATCCTTCTTCCTAAATCGCTCTATGATCTATCATCTTCCACTGTCCCAGTGCAGTTAACCATCTCATCTGGATTATTTCAACAGCCTCTCCAACTGGCCCAGCTTATGGACCTCACCTTACCCTCCAGCCGAAGCACCACGCATGTCCTCTCTGTGCTTATGCACAAGCTGCTCGTTCTTGCCTTTTTCCCTGGCTAATTCCTACTTACCCTTCAAGTTTCCCCCATGTCACCTCATCCAGGAAGCCTTTCCTTGGCCCCACCAAGCTGGAACCAGGTGCTCTTGCTACATGTTTCCTATTAAAGTACTATCCCATGGCACTGTTATTTCCTATTAATGTTCGCATCTCCTGCATCTCCACACACGTGTCTGTAAGGTTCATTATTTTAGTTCCTGAAGCTAGGATAGTAACCATAAAGACATTTACAAACACTTCTGAATGAGTAAGTATGTTTCCAAATCCATAAAATTCAAACCAAAACTGAATAATATTCTGAAATTTTTTAACTTCAAAAACAAAAACCTGAACCCCAGCTTTCAGATAGTTTGGTAAAAAACAAACAAACAAACAAAAAAAACCCCAAGCACATTTCCCAAGACGAGAAAGAATAACTGAGAGTATCGAGGTGCCTTTCATATAAGCAATGTCAATTTTGGTCAATTTAGGTTTGCACACAGGAAGTGCTTCCCAACTTCTTAATCAAATTGATTTTATTTGAATCTGTCTATAATCCTACACAATAAACTAAATGTAGTTCAAGTATTTCCTACTCTTCAGTGACTCAGGAAAACATAAAAAGACATAATCTTTCTCTTAATTCTTTTAGTAAAAAATACTCTAGTCATATTTTAACATTTTTTAGTTGGAAAGGAGTTTAAAGCTCATGCAGGCCAACATTTTTCAGGTGAGAGCACTGGGGCTCACAGAGGCAAAGAAACCTACTCAAGTCACACCTGGTTAGTCAGCGGTCAGGTGTAGGGTTAGGACCCTGCTGCCAGTCTTAATTATAAGTTACTACACAGATGGCTGTGTTCTCAAGACCATGCTGCATGTGAATTGTTTCTTCCAACTACACTTACAACTAATAACTACTTCATTATTCTCCTAAGAAGTATGGAACAGCTGAGCTGAGGAAGAGAAATGAAGTGAAATACTCCAGTTCACTCATGTGCTTCTCTCTGGTGCAAGAAGGGGAAATGGAACAATCACGGTGGTGGGAGGCACACAGAAAGAATGAGGTAAGAGGTACAGTTCAAGCATGCCAGCAGGACCACGATGAGGACTATGCCAGGGTTCTTACCTTTTCTTTGTCACTAGCTTCTCTGGCCACTGTGGAGCCCTGAAACACAAAGAAATAATAAAAAACTTGCACATAAGAGGCACTGGATTTCATGTTCAAAATATGCAAACATTCCAGGGCCGAGCACCATAATAAATGAGCACCGACTCCACTTTGTAGCCTCATCCTGAGTGAGCTCTGTCCTCTGCTTCATTGCTGCTCTCTGCCCCTGCACAGCTCCTTCTGCAAGTATTCCTGTCTGCTCCCTGCCAACCCTTTCCCTATCACATCACCCTTGCTGTCTTTTCATGGGTTCTTATCCTGCTGGCAATCAGAAAATCTGATGATCAGTGGAACAGTAACTTACTAAAAACTGGATCAAAACCACACTCTTTTTTTTTTTTTTTTTTTGTATCAATCGCCAGAAATAGTTGTTGTTATGATCTTCAAAGGAGAAGTGGGCATCAGCTGGCCACAGTGACCACTGGGGCATTAAATGCCTCTTGCTCCACATTATGTCTTCCAGATGTGGGCATGTCCTCATCCTCTGATGGCCTCAATACCATTTCAGTTACTGATGAATACCTTCTCTTAGTTACTATGAGTGAGGCCCCTGTGGGTACTTTGTCCTTCACATTGGAGATCCCTTCTCACACTCATTTACCTGTACCTGGGCTAGGCTCTAGGCCTGAGAATAGCGCTATCAAGTGGAAGAAAACACAGTTCCTGATCTCAGCAATTTCTCCTCTACTGCACTGGTTTTCAAAACAATGCCTAAGGGTTCTGGGGTTGTCCCAGATGATCCGAATCCACCTGAGAGAGGGGCTCTGGAGTAGAGTTCCAGCAGAGAAATTTTTCTTTGTTTGTGGACGATTTTAAAGCAAAAGAAAAGTTGGGAGACAAATGGCCAGTGGATTTTTCCTAACTCTGTCAACGCAAGGACTATTTATTCTCCGCGCTCTCCAGTGACTATTGTGGTGTTTCACACAGCAGTGCTCAATGTTCACCAAATGAATGGCTGGAGAAGGATCACAGACCCATTTACCCTCTCCCTTCCCCTCCAGCACCGGGCACCCAAATTCTAACAAGGCAGGGGAGCCTTGTCAGAGACATTTATTGCCCTGGAATACCTGCATTAGCCAATCATAAGCAGAACTTATATGTGGCTGGGGAAAATTAAAGTAGTGTCTAGACTGGCTATTCTTAAAGAAATAAAATTTTTTACTCCATGACCATCTTCCATTTAAGTAAAGCTTAGGCACTGCCTAGGATGTGTGTGACCTGTAATTCACAGAGGAGGAGACGCAGACTGAGAAGGCGCCTTGTGCCAGGCTCTGGCCTCTCTGGGTGCCAATTCTTCACCCCCTGGTGCCAGGCCTGGTGGATCTGAGAGACCCTGCTGCCACAGCCCAGGGAAAATGCTTGAAATTTCTTGGAGGTCTGTCAGAGGAGCACAAAGCTGACCCCCCAAATAAAGATGGACAATATCAGATCATTCACGAAGGGAATCCTGTTCCCTACCGCAGCCTCAGCGTGGCTCTCACAATGGTCCCTACTCGTTCCTTTAGGGACTGTTTACTGTGGCCTACAAATATCTGCCTTTGTTTCTAACAATGGATGTTCCAAAATGAAAAACAAAACCAGACAAAACAGGGACATCTGTAATACCCAAGCAATGCTTATACCGGGCAGAGAAAGAAACAATTGATTCTTTTTGTATCGTTAACCAAGTTTTTGGTCCATGTGTGCTTATTTTTTCCTTCCTCCCTGTTTAAGAGTCTCAGTGAAACTTCCTCTCTATGTAAATGCAAATCATTAGCCTGGAAATAAACCTCCAAGTTTAAATTAATTCAGAATAAAAAAACTAAAACAAAAATAGAAAAGTAAGGTTATTGTAAGTCAAGGCCATGAGTTTGAGGCATGAAAAGATGCCAGGTGTCTGGGTTTCGTTATATCTTAAAAGTACTGGCAAAAGCAGAATTTATTTATTCTACAAGCTATGGAGGGAGATGAAATGATCAAGTCCAAGGTCAATTAAAACTATAGTATCCAGTCTTTAAGTATAATTCACATCAAGATGTATTTACTAGATGTACTATCTTGGTCATTTCAGGAGGAGAAAAAAGTATGACAACAAATTTTCTTGTAAGGAACTTACTAGTAGAATGGATGAAGCAACCAACATTTGTTGACCAATTCTATATGCCACATATTATGCTGGATATAATATGTACATATGTCCCTTAATCCTTACAACAACCCAGAATAAATAGGTGAAATTATCCCCGTTTACCAGATGGAGAAACTGAGGCTTATAAAGGTTCAACAACTTGCATACAGATGCCAAATGATAAAGCCAGGGCATACAACTTCAGAGGTCACTCTGGCTTCTCACTTGGAAGAGTCAGACCAGTGAACAAAGTCCTATAATGCTCAACAGAGCCTTTGTGAGAGAGATGGTGCCAAAGAGCACCGTACAGTGGTGGGCATTTCCACCAAGGGCAATTCCAGTGAACAAAATGATTACGACTTGAAGGCAGGACAGATCAAGGCTGTATCTGAAAAGCCTGTACAGTTAATTTAAACTCCAGATAAACCTAGACCATTTTCCCTCCCTTAGGCTAGCATTTCTCAAAGTGTGTGATTCAATACCCTGGGATTGATCCTAAGACCCTCTCAGACATCTGCGAAATCAAACTGTCTTTGTAACAATAGTAAGATACTGCCTTGTTCACTGTCTTGATATTTGTGTGGGTATTGCATAAACAATGGTGGGTCAGACTGTTGGCGGCTTAGCAGAAATCCAGCAGTAGCACCAAACAGTATAGTCAAGTTTGTCATAATATACTTGCATCTGTATCTTTATCCAAAGACACAAATGTCCTTCAGGAAGCAATACAGTTAATTTTAATTAAATCTTGATGCTGGAATAACATCTTTTTATGCTCTGTGTGGGAAGTAGGCATAAAGCATTTCTGTTTATAAAAAAGTGGTTTAAGAACAGTTATTTTTGTGATGTTTTGAGTTACGAGCTAAACTAGCCAGTTTTCTTTCTTTCTTTTTCCCCCAGTAAACAACATCTTCACTTGAAAGAACAACTGGTAATCTATATTTATTCATATCTGAGCATCTGTCAGATAGTTGCTGAAAGATAAATGAAGCTGCTGGGCTGGGCTATGAGCAGAAGTGTGTGCTGTCACTTCATAGAAAACAACGAATAAGACTTATTGCCAGTGGAAAAATTTGAGCATTTAGGTGAAATTTTAGAAACTTGTACCCTCCACCCTGGGATTGGCAACTTCCCAATACTTAAAAGACTGGCAGTGATATAAATGTGACTTTTTGAAATTGTATAATGAAATGTGCCAATATTTGGAAGATCACATAACTGAAGTGAACTCACCCATTCCAAACAACCAAAGTATGATGCATTCAAACCAATGTAAGCAAACAGACCAACGTTTTTTCATGAAAAGGGAATAAAAGTTCACTAATGTGATTGCAGATTCCACATAAGCTTTGAGAAATGGCCATTTGTCAGATTTTGGATATCAAAACAAAAAAAAAAGAGTATCTACAAACATCTGACAAAGTTATTAGAACACCCCACCCCTTTTCCAACTACATATTTGTGTTAGATCTTTCTCCATACACTTCAATCAAATAACATCACAAGAGACTACAAAACCATAAGGCATTGCAATGGTCTCTTATTTAATTTAATATGTCAGATATTAACAAGACTTGCAAAAATGTAAAATAATGCCACCTGCCTCAAATTTTATGGAAGATACAGTAATTTTTATAAAAATATGCTAAAATATAATTTTATTATTTAAAATAAATTATTTAAAACTTTCTCAAACATTGAAAATATCAGTAGACATAATCTACATAAGCAAAAGTTTTTGGGGGTTCTCTTTTAAGAGTGTTAAGGAGACTAAGTTAAAAAGATATGAAACCCAACCCTGGCTGGTGGCTCAGTGGGTAAGGTGCCGGCCTGCGAACCAAAAAGTCGCAGGTTCGATTCCCCAGCCAGGGCACATAATGAGGTTGCAAACCAGGTCTCCAGCCAGGTCTATAGTTAGAGGCGGGTGAAAAAGGTAACCATACATTGATTTCTGTCTGTCTGTCTGTCTCTCTCTCTCTCTGCCTCTCTCCCTTCCCCACTCTCTAAAAATAATAATAAATAAAATATTTAAAAAAAAAAAAAAAGATATGAAATTCATTGACAAAGCCCTGGCAAACATTTCTAAAAAGGGTCAAAAGGTAAATGTTTTAGGCTTTGTAGTCCAAAAGGATTTCTGTGATAAGTACTCAACTTTACCATTAGAGTGAACAAGCAAGCATACACAATACGGAAACAATGGGCATGGTGATATTCCAACAAACCTTTATTTACAAAAATGGCCAAGTTGGATTTGCCAAGAAGGCAGGTCATAGTTTGCCAACTCCTAACTTGCACATTCTGCCTCTAAGTCAGTGATCCTAGAAGTCAGATCACCTTACTCCACTCAAAATTCCCAGTGGTCCACCTCTCACTTAATGTCTTTGAAATTGCTGATCTTGGGACCTGTTCCCTCTGCCAGAAATGTTTTCCCCCAGCTCATTCCCTCACCTTCTTCATCAGCTTCTTGGTGAAACTTTACCTGACATCCTATTTAAAACTGCATCCCTTCCCCATACTTCCCTGTCTTTACTTCTTTTTCTTTTTCAGTGAGCTCAGACACATGACAATATATCTTATGCAGCAGAAAACAATGGGGTTAAAAATGCTAAAGAAATGAACAGACTGTCAATGAGACAAATTCCAGTAGCTAAATACATGTGTAATTGGTGTTCGCAGATTGAGGGTGGTAACAAAAATACTTAAGGAAACAATGGCTATTTCTTTTCAAATTTCCTGTTTTTACTTCTATCCTTAGCACTTTTCACTTCCTACTATACTCTATGACTTACCCATACCACTTTCACTTATCATCTGTCTTCACCCACCAGAAGGTCAGCTCCTTGAGTGAAGGTTTGTGTTGCTTTGTTCATCACACTATTCCTAGCCCCTAAAACAGTGTCTGGTACATAGTTGTATTCGAAAAATATTTGTTAAATAAATTAGACATGACACCTCTAATATATACAAGCACCTTCTGGTAAACCCATGAAGGAGAGAGTGCACTGTTAGCCGCCTGATGGCTTTGAGCTCTGAGCGTCTCCTAAGTGTTTAGCATGATCAATGACAACATTTACAATTGGATGAGCATTAAGCATGATCAATGACAACATTTACAATATGAATGAGTAAGCTTAATTACTAAAAAAAAATTAATAAAATCAATCTCACCTTTAAGTCGTACTTCCTATATACAGATAAACGGTGGCTGAACACATTTCTTGTAACAATCACATATATTTCAACTCCATCAACATTAAGTCGGTACATGCCCAAAAATTGGGGAAGAAGGGTGACCCCGTGACATTCCACTATATACTGGACAAAAGAAAGAAAAAGGGAAAAAAAATTATCCAATCAAAAGGTGCTTTTTCAAATGTAAAATATTACTCTTTTGCCTATGGTATTTATACAAAACTACACCCTCCAATCATTAAAGTCCTATTTATTAAAAAATAGCCATGTTTATACTGCTTAATACAGGATATATGTTCTCTATGTATATACAGATAAGAAAAGTTCAATGTTATGTTTAAAGAGATATTTTTTCCTAACATTTCAAACTAACTTGTAAAGTCAAAACTTGAATAGTGATTTGGTTCTTTCTGTAAATACTTTAAAGTGAAATTACCCTCTACTGAGGGCCTCCATTTTCCTTCCCAGAAGCCATGATAATGACTTTATGAGGATGAGGCAGAGTCTCTTGGCCACTTAGATCAGCTCTTTGAATAATGTTGAAGTCAAGATTAAATAGGATATTGTGGAGAGCGCCTAGTGTTAGAAGCTGACAGGGTTGGGATAGTTTTTCAGTTTCTCACCAAGACTACTCACTCTCTGGAGCTAAGCTGCATGGAGCAGCAGTGTGAGCTGCTGTGCTACCATAGAACATGTGCTCCTGCTCTACACACTGATGGAGATCCTCTGGCCCTCAGCTGGATTTCATCAAATCTACTGGATGCGTCCTACTTTTGACACCATTTCTGATTAGATTTACAAAGTATGAGTTTAGAAGTCTTTAATGACCATACTCTAGAAGACCACAAGAGGGAGGCACTTCTCCTTGAAGACTAATCTTTATGAAACCAATACCACTGTAGTTCCCAAACGAAAATTCGATTTCCTTTCTTTAAAATGAAGGGGAAATAAGATTTCAGAAAAAACTCTTTTTATGTCCATGACATGTGTGTGTGAAATCTCTAGAACAAGGTACAGCATGACTTTTATGATTCCAAAATTGTAAAAATTATATACATTGTGCGTATCTACAGAGAGATGCCTAGAAGAATGGTCACCAAATAGTAATGGTGGAATCTGAAGTCATTTTGCTTTTTTCCTTTTTAAAACAAATTATATTGCTTGACTATATCTGTTTTCAATGACCATTTTATAAAAATTGGAATTATAAAGCCCTTTTTAGCAGTAAACATGGTCAATCATCAACTCGATAATATTAATCATCTTAAAAGGTATTTTTTTAAGCCTTAGTTTTTATCATTAAAGAAAAGATGTACAGTATTAAAATAAGTTAGATTTTTGCCATCTAGGGTTTGGCATATTTTACAGATGTTCCTGCCTTTCAAAATCTTAATTGTAACTGAGCTATGATATTTTAATTTGATATATTTTCTGAGTAGAGTTTCACCTCAAATTGTTCTTAATTTGAAGTCAGATCAGTGGAACCATTTTCTACTTCTTTCAAAAAATTGTAAATTAACTTGATTTTTGCTAATGCAAAACAGGTGGTAAAGAGCCCCTGGTTAAAGAGAAAATGTCTCAGATCTGCTCTAAAGAACTCAAAGGGATTGTTCTTGTTTCTTGCCTCTGAAGAAAGTTGGTTGGATGGTCCTTAAAAACATGGAGACTATGGGAGTCTACATTGTGCTACATTGTGTAATAACCACAATGGAAAGAACTATGTTTGTGAGCTAGAGATAAGTGCTTGTGTCCTACTGCCTCTATTTACCAGCTGGGAATCTTGGGCAAGTTGCTAAATCATTCATTATTTTAGTTTCATTTTCTAGAAAGTGGACAGCATAATTTTTACCTCAAAATTATTTTGAGGATTACAGATAATAGTATGTCAAAATACTTCACCCAATGCCTGTGTACTCCTTTTACACACCCAATGCCTGTGTACTCCTTTCCTCCTTTTGCAGATGACAATGATAAAAACTTTTTCATTCAAAACTCTAATAAGAAATGTTAGTGTTACAGCTATCTGCTGCTTTATGCTCCAAACCAACTTATAGACATATACTTATGTCTACTCTGAGGGGAGACCCTTACAGGTGTTTTGGGAGTCCCTGGGGGCCCACAACAGATTCAGTTTTGCCACTTAACCCCATTTTGTGCTTTTCTGCTCAGATATTCTCATCATGGCCTATCTTTTCAAAGTCCTGCCAGTAGGAGATGTCTCTTTGATCAAAATCTCTGTACAGACCCACAGAATGACATGGAATATGATAGATACTAAACTGTTACTCATGCTGATGAGTATGTTCAAGAAACTTCTCAATGCTACACAGAAAATCACTGACAAACTTTTTTTGAGGGGTGCACATACAGATTATATTCTATAGCTCCTCTGTAAGATTAGATAAATTACAATATATAAAAAACATATCAAACTTGATCTATTGCATCAGCAAATTTCCGTATGTACTTGTTCTTAAAGGCACGGCTCTCTTAGGAGGCTCTTTGATAACCACTTGGAAAAAACAGATTGATTAAGCATAAAACTCCTGAGTATATAAATATGTACAAAACCACAAACCATATTAAAGCCAATCATATTAGATTCCAGTAGTACCAAAGGTTTAGAAAGCCCTCAGTCAAAACTTTGCAGAAGGAAAGTTCTACCCAGTAATTGAATTTCTGGGTTGGTGCACTGGGAAAAGAATGCACTGTTTCATTTTAATGAGGACCATTTCACTGGATCTATGAACATCAGGGTTGGGGGACCTCTATACCCTATGTAGCTAGCTGCGTGTGGTTGTTGACGCATAGAGGCCTGAATATTAATCTTCCTGGATTTTTCACCAGCTGACCCAGAAAATTCTGTACATAAACCCTAACCCCATTGGGCACATCTACAAGAATTCCTACACACACAATCTGCTAAAGGTAATCCCTGAACCTGAGAGACTGGAAATTCACAACCATAGCTTCAGCTGGGCTCCTAGTACGACTCAGCCACATGTTGCTGTGAGAAGCCCTCTTGGTTCAGCTCCACATTGACTAGCGGTATGACCTTGAGTGAATGAGTCAACCTCTCCCAATGTCAAGAACTCATATAAAACAATGACTTTCCAACAATGAATAACGTTCTATAGTATGTATTTGTTTATAAAGTGAGGTAATCTTTTCTTTTTTTAAACAGTAAAAAATTATACTTCTTACCCTTGTTAAAAAAGTTAAACATCATTAACAGATTAACTAAATAACTTGTAAATAAATAAACACATCCAAAATAATAGGAAAAGGGGGTATTGGGGGCACTGCAATATTATGCCTTTTAAAAATAATCAATTACTTGTCACATCATTTTATTTGAATAGTTACACACATCCGGCATCAATTAATGTCTTTTTAACATTCTTAATTCAATCATAAGACAATCTAAGGAAGCTTTGCTTCCTCCCTTCTACATGCTTAATGTCCAGATTACAATAATGGAGAAAGATTTAATCTCAACAGTCACTCTTTAAGAAAGGTAAAAATATTTCTTTTACTTTCAACCACTGCCTTGACATGGCTCCTCGGCAATCATTCTCCACTGGGAAGAGAAATGATTTAACATTGGTGGTATCTCTTATCTGCTGTATCAATACCTGTTAAGATTCAACAGGTGCAGTGCTCTAATGTAGCCTGGTGGATTCCTCGCTAGAAGTCAGATAAGTCTGTGGACTTGTGACCACTGTCATTATGAGGTCCCAAGGGAGATATGGCCAGAAGTGGACCAAACTCAACACCGCTCATCCACATGTGGCTCAGGGATGAGGGCATACCTCAGAGAAAAGAGACGGTTCATTTGTAAGAGCATAAGCCGAGCGTATGAAATCATGAAGTGTTCCTTTCAGTGATCCCTCAAATAGGGCATTTTCTCCGAAGCATTTCTATCTGTGGCATAATGAGGCCATTACTTCCACCCTTTTGGGCTCCATAGATCACCTGCAGCCACACTCTTCTCTCCCCTCAAACTGAGCAGCTCTGTCTGGTACCTGGGGTGGTGGCTTTCAGATGCTTGCAATTCAGTGATGTCACTGAGCTTTCATCTGAATAGGCACTGAACATTACTCCCAAGTTTTTAAAATGTGAACTTGATAAACATCAATTATCTAACTACACAGAGTTAAATCAATCCCAATTATTGTTGGGGTTAGGGTCCATATTCTGTTAAAATTCACTGAATCACCTATGTGTGCCTTTTAAAATACTGCCTTAATTACTTGTACATTTTTGCATTTTCATAGCTAGATACCTCATGTCACCTTGCTCTGTTATGTATCATGCAGTAGCTTCTGCTTTTTACAAAGTGCTCTCAGTTTGCAATGCTTTGTCTGTAACCTGTGTTTCAACACTAACAATTTTGACTTTTTTATCTTTTCAAAATCTACATGTAAATGATTCCATGGTGTCATCAATAACAGCAAATTTAATCTTTTTGTCAGTCTTCCTTGGTACTTTTTCCTGTATAACCATGGGCTTGTTAGAACTGTAATGCCATGATAAACTGATGTGGTGTGATCAGAATTTAAAAAACATAAAATGAAACAGCCACAAGATCTCAGTTTCCTTTGCTCTAAGGCACTGAACAAGAATAACAAGTATTATGAATCCCAATTTGTTGCTCTTCTCATGCAAAAATGAAATGCCATTAAAAGGCTCACAGCTGAGTGAGGTTTCAGCAGAGAGGACTCTAAGTGATGTACTGCAACAGATAAATATTTATATCTCCACATGATAGTGTGAACCTGGGCTCTGGCTTTTGGAAATTGCTGTTATTATCATTTCCACACATTTTGTTTTTAGAGGCTTGAAGTGACAATTTAATATAGCATTAAATTAATACTTCAATGTAAAGTCTTGTTTCAGTTAAATGTTTTTGAAAGGTTAAATTATCTGTAATCCTTATGGTGTCTCTGGATATGTTTATAGATCACCCCAACATGCTTTGCCTGAAAAGAGAAGAAAGGAGAGGAGGGGAAGCCAGCCTGAAATTAAGGATTCCTTTGTTTTAGAATGACCAAATAAATAAATAATGCAAATTTTCCTTGGATTTATATTTTGGGATAATGGTCTGTAATTATGTCAGTTAATAAAATTTATTTTGGTTTCAAACAGTTTTGAAGTCAGAAAAGAAATAAACATGACTACATTTAAGCTAATATAAATACTAAACTTCACTGCTTTACTTAATAAAATTAGGTTTAAAAGGAACAAACATTCCTCTTCAGTGTTTACAAATATCCTTAGTACTGAGATAATTCAGAATATACCCAAAACACTCATGCCCCTGCTTCCTTTGTTATACTAGGATAAAGTCATAAATAATATCATTGAAGATGAAACGCCTTTGTAAAAAATACTCTATCATAAGTATCGATAGTGTTTAGTAACTGATTACAATTAAAATGAAGAATGGCTGCTCCACGCACTGCCTGTCTGAGAAGCTCCGAGAGGCCTTTCTGCCCAGTTGGAGAGCAGCCAGCAGCCTTCGGCTGGCAGCTCACTCTGGATCTGCCTTCCCGTCACTTTGGCCCAACATAGGAGCTTCCTCCTGAGCACTCCCCACCAGGGCGACTGCAGCTAGGCTGGGCCCACCTGGCAGTGTGACTTCTGCCTCTGTCTAATCCTACTATTAGGGATAGGCTTTGATCCCTAATCAATGTCTTGACCCTAAACTCTGTGTCGGCTTCTGCTTGGGCAAGTCACTGAGAGTCAGCACACACACCAGGCAGCAAAGTCAGGTCCAGAAACTGCAAAGGTTAGGACTATTGGAAACAGAACTTGAATAGTTATGCATAAAATGTTTAGAGAAATAAAGGATGCAGTTTCAGAAAGGAGCATGTAACAAGAAACTGTTAGGGATGAGCTAGGAGATTTTAAAAAATGGAAGATTTAGAGGGGAAAAAAATCATTGGACATGTGAGACAACAGGTTAGAACAATTGAAGAGAGAATTGGGACTGGGCAACAATATAGCTAAGAAATTTACCCTAAATTGGGCAGAGATGTTTGTAGATGGAAAATAGGAAAGAAAAATAAAAAGACGTGGAGGCCAGAATTAGAACGTCAAATACATAGCTGTTGGAGAGAGTAAAGGAGACAGGTGATAGATGAGAGAAAAGGATGGCAAAACTTCCAGAAACTGGGGACAATGTGCTGCAGGAACAGCACCCCAGTGAACGTGCTGGGCAGCTCTAGCAACTGGGGAACTAATGGCTAGCACCTGCGCACAGAGGGCTCCAAAGGCCCCCATTAGCCAGCAGTGACTTCCTGTCTGCAAAGTGGAATCTGAAGGGGCACTCCCTAGCCTACAGAGACTGGGAGATGGCAAACACCTTCCTGAGGTTTCTAAGGAGGAAGCAAAAAATGCACCTGCAGCTTCTGATAGCAGAGAGGGTCTTCTGGGGGCCTGCTTTTCATCCTACAGGTTTTAGGTGCTTGTAGGGCCAGAAATGTTAATGTACTTTTGACATTCCCATTGACCTCTCCTCTAGGCAGGGGACTAAAATGCCAGAGAGCAGACTCAGAATCTTCCACCTGTCCTACAAAGCAAGTATGGACTACATGTCCTGGGGGTTTATTCCATCAACTCACCTGGGAGTGTTAGAAATGCAGAAGCCTGGTTTTCACAGGCTGCTACATGGTGTTTTGTCCATAGTCAGAGTTTAAGAAGCTCTCTAATGTTGTGTGTAACGTTCTGTTTTGATGCTACACCTCTAAATTTCTCATGTTAATTTTTGGCTTTGACTGTGCTTCTTTTGTCAGTTTTCCTCTATTCATGGCTAATCCTTCGAATGATAGTACCAATACCATGAGCCTTCATGGCAAAATAAAAAGATGTACTCTCAGGAGGGTTCAAAAAAGTCAAGCATTTACCCTAAAATTCTTTACTGAAATGTGAGATACTAGCTAGCTTATTTAACAAGGAATTCAGGTTTTTAGACATAGCTTCTAGAGTTGGCTCAAGTTACTAATCGTTTTCCAAATACAAAGGATAAGAAAGGATTTTTAGGTTACTTTAACCAATTTTATTGATGTATATCAATTTGGTCATTTAAAATGAAAAACAAAGCCGTAGCTGGTGGCTCAGTGGATAGGTGTCAGCTTGCAAACCCAAAGGTCACTAGTTCGATTCCCAGCCAGGGCACATAACCAGGTTGCAAGCCAGGTTTCCAGCCAGATCCATAGCTGGAGGCTGGTGAAAGGCAACCATACATTGATGTTTCTCTCCCTCTCTGCCTTCCTCCCTCTTCCCCGCTCCCTAAAAATAATAAATAAAATCTTTAAAAATTAAAAAATAAAAATAAAAAACAAGTAAATTTAACCCTTGCATTTCAAAAATGTAAAATAGTTATCATTAATGATATTTTTACCACCTACATTGTAACTGTTTCCTCCTATGGAATTTCTAAAATTTTATTGACATTGACTCAATTTTAAAGTTAAAGCTACATGACACCAAAACTCCCAATGAATTCAGGTTGTGAAAAAAAATCAGTCAATGTGGGAGAAATTAGACATTCAAGTAGATTTTTCACTGTTCTTTCCTTTTTGGCTGCTCTTCTGACATTGCTCACCTAATCAGCTACAAAATCACCTTTTGTAAGATGTGAGTTTGTTCTAGCCTGACAGAAATTTGAAAAACAAAACAAAACGAAAAAAGGGCATTTACATGCATACAGTAAGTTATTTTCTGAACTATAAAAAAGAGAAAACCACCTAAAGGAAAAGAGACTTCTAAAAGTCTGCTCTGCTGATTACAAATTTTTGGTTGGTTTGAGAGACGATGTCCTTTCTTAGCACAGAGCAGCAATTAGGACAGGGTTTGGCAGCAGATAAACACTGAGACAAGTATTAGAGCTTGAGAAAAAAATCTAACCCCCTTATGGTTCAAATCTTTATAATTTTGCCTCAGTGCGACACTCTACCAGAAACTAGGCCCTCCAGTGGGCTGAAAGAGTTAATGATTTCAACCCTGGGCAGTGGGAAACTGCGTAGGCACTTAATTCTTTTAATCATTTATGTAACATTATACATCTGGAACTGTTCTGAACAGGTTAGATACTGTATATCAATTCACCTGAGTAGCACAATACCAGATGAAGAAGGTGCTATTATCCAAATTTACAGACAGAGAAGTAGGTGTAGAGAGGTTACACAGCTGGTCAGCGTTACTGCTGGGGTCTGAAGGCAGCAGCCAGCTGGAGTCTGTGAGTCATCTACCACACTTCATTGCTGGTGAGGCTGTCTTGATAGAAAATTAATACCAGGAAGAATTCATTCAAATCTCTACTAATTCTCCACTTCTCCAGAGGCAGGCTTTATGGTAATTATAACCTTCCAGAATATAACAGTAACTATGGGTATATTTCATTCAAATAATAAATAACAAAGAAATGTGTAGAAAAAAAGAGAAGTAGGGGGACACAGGGGAGCAAAAAGGGGATGGATGTAATACAACAACAATAAAATTTAAAAAGAAAAAAGAGAGAGAGAGAGAGAGAGAGAAGTTACGGGCCATAGTAACCAGAGCTGTCAATTTGCCCCATAGGAGACACCCTTCCTGGGAGCTGATCTCATCTACAGATATGCACTTTGAACAAGCCTTATTACCTGTCCAGAGTGGGCATTTCCGAACCACAGCAAGTTAGAAGGTAAAAGCAACAAAAAAACAAAAAGAAATAGAACTGAGAGTTGCCACCAAAGCAGGAGACAGAACATTTCTAAGATTAGACATAAAGCCTAGGCATATTTAAAGTATAGCAAGAAAAGGTCTGCTACCCATAATAAATGCCTCTGAGTATCACGGAATAGGGTTAGGGAACAAATCTTGGAAGGACCTCTCCTGGGTGACAGATAGGGAGGCCTGTGTCTGATCGCATGCAATAGCTACATCTGAGAACGTACAAAGCTGAGCTCACCCCCATGTAATATTCTTCAACACCTTGTTTGAAAGTGGCCCAGGAGAAGGGCAGTTGAAGAACATTCAGATTCCACTTGGTAGGAATCAGACTGGCAGGGCGCTGGGTAGCTAGTGTGCACTGCATTTTTTTCTGCACAATTGTGTGGACTAAATGTAAACTATACTATATGATGGTGTGAGTTCAGTAGCCTCCACTGATGATTTTTTCCAAGTTTTATGAAATTCCTGTATGTTACATGATTGACTGCAAGGATGATGTTAATCATGTCATGTGTCCTCTTTCTGGGGAATGTCTTAGAAATAACCCTATCTGAACTTAGTGCCGAGAATAGTTATATTTGTCATTAGTAACTGATTCTTTGGTATCTTTAGGCATAGTAGCTGTGTAACTGATCTACTCAAGTTTCAGTTTCTACTTGGGCTGCTAGGAAACTAGAATCTGATCAGTGGTCTTAATCTAGGAAGCATGTTGGTCATCATAGCATGAATTTTAGGTTCCTCCCAGGCTACATTTTTAAATCTTCACCATCTTTCTCCCTTTTCTATTTTTCTTTCTTTTTTTCCTATTTATTCTTTCTTATATTTAAAACTTCCTTGAAGGTCATCTTATATAATTTCTGGCATTAGTTTAAGACAAATAAATGAAATGGAACATAGATAAATTAAAAAAATAAGGTTCAGAGTTAGTCTAAGTAACTAGTTCATAATAAGCTAGGATCTATGTTTCCTGACTTTCAACTTAGTGTCTTTTAAACAAATTGTATTAACAATGGTGATTTTCAGACTTCTAGTCAACATGTCAGTCAGTGTACACAAACATGGCTCACCTCTTTGCACAGCCACATCAGAATTACAACTAAAATACAGAACAACCATCACTCAAAACCATCAGAAATCAAGTTGAATGTAAGTCTGACAACTATGGAATTAAAGAAACCATATCCATCCAGGCTGGTAGAAAGGGCACAGATGTGAAACAGGCTGGTACCACATCCACATGTGGTGGATAAAAATTCAGGAGGAAAAAAAATTCAGGAGGGATATCTTGTGAGTGAGGAGTCCCAGTCCTACACCAGGCCCCCAGCCCAGGGTTCCAATACCAGGAAGATAAGTTCCCATAACTTCTGGCTGCAAAAACTAACTAGTGGGGATTGAGTTGGTGGAAGAAACTGCTGGAGCCCCAAGCAATTTCTCTTCAAGAACACACACCCAGACTCACCTACTCAGACCCACTCCCTCTGAGCTCCAGCACTAGGGCAGCAGCTTGAAAGGCACCAGTGGCATACAGAGTGAACTGAAGTGTCTGGCATCAAGGCAAACAGAGACTATTGTCTCTTTTTAAAACCCTCCCCTGATGAAGCCAGCAAGCTGGTGCTATATCTGACACTCCATCAACCTGGCTAACACAGTGTGACCCACCTCGGAGATCCCCAGAGATTCTGCTCCACCCAACTTATGAAAAAAAAATTTTTTTTTTTAATCTATTTTTTTTTATCTTTTTTTTTTTTTTAAAGATTTTATTTCATTATTTTTAGAGAGAGGGGAAGGGAGAGAGGCAGAGAGGGAGAAAGACATCAATGTATGGTTGTGTTTCACCTGCCTCCAGCCACAGACCTGACTGGAGACCTGGCTTGCAACCTGGTTATGTGCCCTGGCTGGGGAATCGAACCTGCGACCTTTGGGTTCGCAGGCCGGCGCCTTATCCATTGTCATTAAAACCCTTTAAATTATATTGAAAATATTAGTTATAAGAACAAGAAATATATAACTGTTAGATTAATGGGACTTCTCTGGATAAAGAACATACCAAGAAAATAACTATTTTGTAATAGTGAAATGAAAGAAAACTTTTAGTACTTGAAAGCCTCTGGAGCATGTTAATAAACTTATTTTGATCCCCAAAATATTTCATGTAATACTGAAGGATATGACAAACCTGCAGGTTAGGTTACAATGACTACCCCAAAGGAAATGTTTCAAATTGTGATGTCTGTAAAGTCAAAAAATTCTGAACTCAAAGCTGTCATCAAGAAATTACTATTTGAAACCGTATACAGCAATGCATCAAAAAGATCATACACCACGAGCTAATGAAATTTATTCCAGGAATGCAAGGCTGGTACAACATTTGCAAATCAATAAATGTGATTCACCACATAAACAAAACGAAGGATAAAAACATGATCAGATCATAACAACAGATGCAAAAAATGCTTTTGATAAAATCCAGCACTCATTTATGATAAAAACTCTCGGAAAAGTGAGAATAGAGGAAACATAACCTAAACATAATTAAGCCCATATATGTATGACAAATCCATGCCAGCATCATACTCAATGGACAAAAGCCACAAGTGTTCCCCTTAAGATTGGGAACAAGGCAGGGATGTCCACTTTCACCTCTCTTATTCTACATAGTATTAGAAGTCCTGGCCATAGCAATCTGACAAGAACAAGAAATAAGAGGCATCCAAAGTGGAACGAAAGACATAAAACTGTCTTTATTGCAGATGACATGATACTGTATACAGAAAACTCCAAAGATTCCACCAGGAAACTACTAGAATTGATAAATGAACTTAACAAAGTATCAGGATACTAGGTTAATACCCAGAGATCAGTTGCATTTTTATATGCCAATAATGAACTAACAGAAGGAAAATTAAGAAAACAATTCTATTCACAGTTGCTTCAAAAAGAATAAAATATCTAGACCTGTACTTGGAAAATTGTAAGACACTTAAGAAAGAAACTGGAAGGCCCTGGCTGGTGGCACAGTGAAGAAGACACCGGCCTGTGAACCCAAAGGTCGCTGGTTCAATTCCCAGCCAGGGCACATGAGGCTGCAAGCCAGGTCTCCAGCTAGGTCTATAGCTGGAGGCAGGTAAAAGGCAACCATACACTAATACCTCTCTCCCTCTCTGCCTCTTTCCCTTCCCTCTCTTTAAAAAATAATAAATAAAATCTTAAAAAAAAGAAAAGAAAGAAATTGGAGGAGATACAAATAAGTGGAAGGGCATACTGTGTTCATGGATAGGAAGAATTAACACATTAAAATGTCCATTCTACCCAAGGCAATCTACTGATTCAATGCAATTCCTGTCAAGATTCCAATGACAAATTTCACAGAACTAGAACAAATATTTCAAAAATTTATATGGAACCACGAAAGGTTCAGCATAGCAGTAGCAATCTTGAAAAGAAGAACAAAGTTGGAGGAATCATGCTACCTAATATCAAACTATACTACAAGGCCATAGTAGTGAAAATAGCCTGCTATCAGCATAAAAACAGACACATATATCAATGGAACAAAATAGCCCAGAAATAAACCCTCACCTTTAGAGCCCATTAATATTTGACAGAAGAAGCAAGAACTTACAATGGGCTAAAAATAGTTTATTAAATAAGTGGTGCTGGGAAAATTGGACAGATACCTGCAAAAAATAAAACTAGACCACCTTCTTACACACATACAAGAATAAATTCAAAATGGATCAAAGAAAACTTAAATGTTAGACCCAAAACCATAAAAATCCTAGAATAAAACATAGACTGCAAAATCTCGGACATTGCTCATAGAAATTTTTTATTGAATATATCTCTGGGCAAGGGAAACGAAATAAAAAATAAACAAATAGGACTACATCAAACTGAAATCATCAACAAAATAAAAGGACAACTCACAGATTGGGAGAACATATTTGCCAATATGTCTGATAAGGGGTTATAGCCAAAATTTGTTAAGTACTTATAACACTCAACACCAAAAAACCCATACAACATAATTTAAAAATGGGCAAAGGACCTAAATAGACACTTTTCCAAAGAGGACATACAAATCACTAAATAGACATATGGAATGATGCTCAACATCACTAATCATCAGACAAATGCAAATTAAAAACACAGTGAGCTATCACCTCACACTTGTCAGAATGGCTACCATCAATAAGTTGAAAAACAGCAAGTGCTGGCGAGTATGCGGAGAAAGGGAAACTCTTTTCTACTGTTGGGAATGCAGACTCTGCAGACTGGTGCAGCCACTGTAGAAAACAATATGGAGATGCCTCAAAAAATTAAAAAATGGATCTGCCTTTTGACCCAGAAATCCCACTTCTGGGAATATACCCAAAGGAACTCAAAACACTAATTTGAAAGAACATTAGCAGCCCCTATGTTCACTACAGTATTGTTTACAGTTGTCAAGATATAGAAGCAGCCCAGTGTCCATCAATAGATGAGTGGATAAAACAAACTATGGGACATGTGTACAGTGGAATTTTACCCTTTGTGACAGCATGGATGGACCTGGAAAACATTATGCTAAGTGAAATAAGCCAGTCAGAGAAAGACAAATAATGTATGATTTCACAAAGTGAACTAACAAGCAAAACAGAGGGAGGCTCATACATGGGGGACAGATGACAGCTAGTTGGGGGCAGCGGGTTTAGAGGCTGGAAGGGCTGAGAAAAAAGGACTCACAGACATGGACAATGGTGTGGTGACTGCTGGGGGGCGGGGAGTATAAGGGGAATAAATGGTAATGGAAAAAATACAATAAAGATTAAATCAAATAAAAAAGCATAATATTTTTTAAAAAGAAGTTGCTATTTCAATTGTGTGTCATTTTATTAGAATGGTATCATAAGACATTTACCAGAATATGTTTTCATCAGCCACTGAGGTATCTCTTTGCTTTGAAAGTTCTGAGACGAATAAAAACAATGCATAAGTACATTAAGTTTCAGAGAAGGACAAATGAAATACTAGACAGTTTAAAACATCACTAGTTAGAAGTGGCATCCTTTAATTCAGCTTATTCAAAAGCCAATGCCTTAGTGTTCTCACCTTCACTATCCTGGCGCTTTAAATTTCCTTCATAATAGGCAGCAGCACATGTACAATAAAACAAATTTCAAAAGGAATAGATGTTATAAATGATTTGCTACTTGTTAAGTGAATTTAGAGGCTGAGCACTGTTTTTAGAAGACAAATTAGGGGCAGCCCCCAAGTTTCCGGAAACAGCATATAGATAGCTCAAAGATCTTTATGGACTTCACTGCAAGCAACATGCAATTGATCACATCATTTACAAAGACTGGAAGAATAAGAAACTGCCAAGGAATATTGCATGATGTCAGAGCAGCAATTTTCAACCCGTGAGCTGCAAAAATTCTAAAACATGCATCACCCCACTAACCTCTTCTCCCTTAGATTGTCCAAAAAATGACAACATCCAACACAACAATAGCTTTCTGGTATGAATCAGCTGAAATGATTCCCTTTTTTTTTTTTTTTTTTTTTGGTCAGATTTGCAAGAAATACATCTTTTGGTGTGCTATAGAATTTTAGTAATTAGTTTCTGTGCCACGAGATGAAAAAGGTTGAAAATTGATGGTTTACTCAGTCAGGGCCTACAGCACTTTATTTTGAATACTCTCTGATAGTCTTTACCTTTGAGGAGGATTTGAAGATATTTACCTAAAAGAAAAAAACAGGGCTCTAAAAGTGTGTGTGTTTGTGCGTGTGTGTACAGTGTTTGTAATAGTGTGTATGTATGTGTTAGCATGTGTTTGAAACACCAGTTCTGAAGATAATTGTTACCATGTGGCAAGTAATGGACATATTCATGGCACAACACTACAATTTCTCAAAACACATAGTTTTTTGACACTGGTTATTGTTGTATGATTTATTGATAACAACTACCACCACCATATATTGAGCACCTAGTGTGGCAGACAGTGTGCTAAATACCTAAGGTACATTCTCCTATTTAATCTTTAGGACTCCATAGTTATGTGTTGCTATTATCTCCATTGTTTGTATACATGAAAACACTGAGGCTTCAGAGAGCAGAAGTCATATGATTAGTACATGGCAGGGCAGGGAGTTGAACCTGGGTTTGTCTGACAGTGGGCTTCATATTCTTACTACATTGTATGTAAGGCCTCTTACATTTCTGTTGGGACCAGGGAATATATGCTCCATCAGGCAAACTTATGCTGGAATTTATCAAAAAGTGGGAGTGAAGAGCAAAGAGGGAGGGAGAAAGAGAGAGAGAGAGAGAGAGAGAGAGAGAGAGAGAGAGAGTCCTGCTTCCAAGGGCAGTTTCATTCTTTCCCTAGGTGATTATGAAGGCAGAATGCTGAGGGGTGAAAATGAAAGAATTTTCTAGCAGTGGAGTTGAGGGAATGGGCCTTCTGAGGGACAGGCAGAAAAATACCAGTGAAAGCAGGATAGGATTAGGAGGTGTAAATAGATCACTACTCACAAATCAACACCTAACTTCCAGCATATGCAAAAAAATTTCTGAAATGTTGCCAAATCTTAAGCTGAGTGACTTTAAGATCAGGATGGCAAACATCAAAACTATGATACAGAAGAGTATTTAGGTTAAAAGTGTTATATAAATAACTAATCATCTTCATAGGATAGGCATTCCTAAATGTTAACTGTCAGTAATCTTGCCACAGCATTATTTTAAAGCCCAGCTAGAGGCAATTTGTATGTCAATTATGTTCTTATCATTTCCTGACTATGAATTTAAATTTCTGGCCTTGATGAGAAGAAGTCATGAATGTTAACCTTTTCAGAGTTTCAAACATAGATGAAGAAAAATTACCTGGTGGTACTTCTTCAGGATGTTGTGCATTTCAGCCACATCTTCACTCGTAATTGTCTTGATGACATATCTTTTGTCGTAGGATGTGTGGAATCGAGCCCCACTGCGTGCCTGGGAGTCGTTGGGAAGGGGTGCACTCCTGGTCAAAGAATTCTTACCGTTGGGAAAGTGGACAGGAGAGAAGAGAACCAGTTAAAGGCGTGGCTTTCTGATTTCCAGATAATCTGTTGTCATCACAAGTTCTTTTTAAAAAACATTTATGTTTGGAAGAAATTGATAAGTAAGATGACAACATTTTATATCCATTGTAACTTAAACTGTTAGTCTTTCAAATGGAATAAAAACAGCGTGGGTCTGTATTATAATCCTAATATCCTTAAAATAGGCTAATGTCTAGAATTATAATCAAAGTTATTTTGTTTACCTTGCAATTTTCTGAGTTAAGCAAAAACCCAAATTATTTCCCAATAAAATTAAGTTTCAGTTATATAAGAAAATTTTACATCACTGAGCGTTACTTAATGACATGTACTCTGCGAAACATTAAGCACAGAATATTTTTCCCACTTCTGATGAAATAGTTACTACTAATATCATCATCCTTTTACAGAGGAGAAGAGGGGGATCAGAAAGGTTTAATAATTCAGCAAAGGTCACACGGCTAATAACGAGAAAGAGCTAGAATTTCAGCTCCAGTATGGCTGGCTCAGAACCCAGGCTCTCAATAGTAAACTATTAATATACAATTAGTAAACTGTGCTGCCTGTGGCTTGCCCTGGGAGGAGGCTGGGCAGCAGTATTCTAAAATAGCTCCTCAGAAGATTGTAATTTGGTCCATCTTATACCACACCCCCACCACCTTGCCATTTTTGAGGATGACTATCTTCTGGAGGGTAGACAAGGAGGGGCCCTGAGCAGGGGCTCTTCCAGTACCATTTCATTCCAGTATATGGCTCATGCTATTGACACTCTAGCTAGGCAAGTCTACCGTTTCTTCCTATGTGACTTTCCTGGTTAAATCTCCTATTTTCTGAGAGCTTCTAGGAGACATCCTGCCCCCACCAACCTTCTTAACACTGTTCACCCAGGCTACCGGGGTTAGCAAACCCCTAATGTCTGAGGAGTCTGGTCTTCTCCTTTGCTGACTGTGCTCTTTGGTACTGACTTCCCTTTCCTGTCTGGTCTCACTGGGCTGCATCCAAGAGATTTGAGTGCAAGGACACTTTCTCTTTTCTCAACTTCTTCTCTAAAAGTGGGCATTCAAAAGCCCCAGTAAACTCAACACTGTCTAGTTAAGGGGACACAAGTATCTTTAGATACTTTCAATAAAAAAGTTGCCATTTTGTCTAGTATATTCATGTCTCTTTAACCTTTCCTTCCTTTCCATATGAAATCCAGTAGGATTTAGCGGTATACAGTGTAATGACACTGCAGTGGCACAGCAGTGCAGGAAGGTCTCTGTGAGCTCATTCTCATTTCCAGGGATGGGCCCTGGCACCACCTATCATGACATCCTGAGAGCATGCATCGTGACCTCAATGCAAGCAGGCACTCCTGTCAGGTGCAGAGCCAATACTGCAAATTAACTGAATTTGCTTTCCTAGCTTATTAGAAAACTGGAAAGAAGCAAAAAAAAAAAAAAAAAAAAAAAAAATCAGTGTAACTCCTTAAGACTTTAAATAGCAGGACTTGGCAGAGTTAACATATTCTTCAGACAACTGAAATTCATTAAATAGACTTAAAATAATGAAAATTATTTTCAGCATGATAATGGCTAAATTAACCATGAGTTTAATTCTCAATTACGCTGCTTTAAAAAAAATGTCCTTGCCCTGACTAGTGTGGCCAGTAGATTGGCACCGGCCAGTGAACCCAAAGGTCGCTGGTTCAATTTCCCAGTCAGGGCACATGACCAGGTTGCAAGCCAGGTCTCCAGCCAGGTCCGTAGCTGGAGGCAAGTGAAAGGCAACCATACATTGATGCTTCTCTCTCTTTCTGCCTCCCTCCCTGCCCTTCTCTCTGAAAATAATGAATAAGATCTTAATAAATATATAAATAAAATTTTAAAATGTCCTTTACACTAATTTCTCCTATTAAGAATCAAAGTTGATGCCATGCCCCCTTTCAGGGTTTTAAACACTAGTAAAAAAAAAGCAATTGTTGCTCTTGGATAACAGTCTTACTTTTACTTCCCAAACATTATTTGCAAAGATATTCCAAATAAAACAAGAATACTAGGAATTGTAAGATTACAACTTACTTTCAGGCATAAATATCAAAGTAGGAACAATCAACTTTACGATAGGCAAACAGGTTATAAACTTTGTACAATTGATAATATGTGTAAAATAACTTGTGGGGAGAGTGGGAAATAGTAAAGAATAATTGTTTTCAGAAACACAGAATTACAGCAGCATCAGTTGTTCCACAGATGGTTTTCTTAGGCATATTAGATATGAAAGTGTAACATTCTATCATGGATCAATGGGATAGAATAAAACTCAAAGCTGCATAGTCAGTGGTTCTCAAACTTTAATAAGCCACCAAATCACTTAGGGATCATGTTAAATTGCAGATTCTGGTCCAGCAAGCATGGAGTGAGACATTTGAAGAAGCAGATACAGTATACAGTGTACCTGTGAACCACATGTGAGAACCCAGAGTTGATTGAATTATGGCTACAGTGGGTTTTGTCTGTGCAAAGTGTGCAGTCTGTATTAAGTGTGTTGTAATTACAGACTTGCCTGCATAACCCTCTTTCCTATTATTTTCTGTCTAACTCTGGTTTTATTAAAATAGGAAACTTTATAGTGAAGAATGATAATTCATTATACTCACTGTATCAATTCCTGAAAGAAATGTCTAATAAGTCTAGGTTCAAGGCAAGGTATAGATTTATAAAAGCCTAGAAATGCATACTAACAATATGTCATAACTCCTCAACTCACATGCTACCTCCTTCCAAATTCTCTGCATTTCCTTTCAGTTTCAATGGCATTGGTAAGTATTTATTACAGATTTTCCATTAGGATATTGGCCATATCTTATTCCTGGGATATAACAATTTATAAATTCTAATCTTAGTTCCATTTCAACTCCATTTTTCAACATTCACATGAGTAGTCCCATCCCACAATACCTACTTTCAGTGTATAGAAGAGTTTTTTTTTTAAGTCTTTTAGTGGTCAAATAATCAGTAAAGTCAGGAACAAATACTTTGTCAAAATTTAGAACATACCTCATATAATCCCTATACACATAAAAAAAATATGAATCAAACTTACTGAAAGCCTTATGACAAAAACCAGAAGAGTAAGCACAATTGTACATAAAATGCAGGCTCCTTAGGAAGATTCTAAAGCCTGGAAGATTCCAACTCATTATTTTCTATTTACTTTCACAACATTCCTGTGAGCTAGGAAAAGCCAGGTATATTTTCCTACTTGAAGACAACGAAGGTGGATTACAGGGGAGTCAAATAATATGCCTACAGCTCCTGCCTCAAGCTTCCTCTGAGGTAACCAGACGGGGCAATTTACAAAGACAGGACGAAACTTTTGCCATTACTTAACATAATAATCACAGACTTTTGCAGCCTTTGTTTGTGTGTAAAGGAGGGTGCCAGTCTGACCCTACAACTGCTTTGCCCCTATCTCCCTGGGATATGTCACAGTGTCTTTGAGCCTCAGTTTCTGTGTTTGAAAAGCTATGGAGAATCAGCCCAGGGGAAAGGGTGGGCAAAATTAGACCTTTACTGCAGACTTTTTTATCTCTAAAAATATATTTACTCTAAGACACAGCATGTTGCTCTGGGAACTGCTGGAGAGCAGACCTCAGAAGATGATTTGATACGTTTCCCAAGAAGTATGGTCAGAAGAGAGCATGACCATCCTCTCAAGAGAGGGCACAGTGATGGTTTAGAACATCTGGGCCAAGATTAAAGTGCAGATGACAACAGTTCTTAGAGCAGCATAAAAATAACACTTCATAGATTCCAGATGTACTTGGGGCAAGAATGAAAAAATGAGCTAAGGAAAAGAGGTCATATACATACATTGAAAATAGTTACTGAGCGGCCAAAACAGCCCATGATCTAGTAAAACTGAATACTGAAATTCTTCAGTGTGCTTTGTTCTGTTCCAAAGGAAAAATGAATCACATCATACAGGATGCTTCAGCAAGTTTGGGAGGCTCTGAGGAGAAAGCCCTGAGAAGAAACAGAGCTTGAAAGAGATCTTGGAAGTGACCTTCAGGAGCCCTCAAGGGGTCTCTACATGTTAATAAATCTCATAATCAAAGAGCATGACAGTTGCAAGCAACTTTGGTGATTTTCCCAAAACACTCAATTTACAAATCAGAACAGAGAGATCAGAGGGTAGAAATGACCTGCCCACCTGAGTTTGTTAGTTGTGTGAATGGGATGGTGTACTTGGAGAGCCCTGCAGGGGTCTGCCCACAGCAGTCTGTCTCCACCCCTCCCCCCACTGCTGCCTCCTTGCCTGGGCTGGAGATTGTAGCGGCATTGTGGTGGGACTGTTCACATAGACTTTTCTGTGGTGACAAACACCTTCCGATCACAATTTAGTGCTCAAGCAAGCTGGCAACCATCTTTAAGGTTTCAATTTTGCCAAATAAAATATATAAAAATACCATCAAGAACTGCTTCAGTTCTAATGCAGTCAGAGTCCTTACTTTACATTTCTATTAGCATGTGTACAAATCTATCTTGACTCCTTCTACAAATGTCTGTTAGCTGGCTTGACCTGGGGTGTGTAGGAACGGGAACCATCTTCCCTCAAATCAAGAGCTGGGACAGATGTGTGTTTGAGGGGTAATGCTTTAGGACAGGAAATACATGCTGCTAAGACCAGGCATAAGAGCCAGACAATTCGCATGGTAGCAAGGTGCCTGGCTCTCAGTATATTCCCTCCATCCCTGTGACTACAGTGACAATGTCAATCCTAAGAATTCTTCACATCTCTAAATATGTGGTGCAGTTCATCATGTCTGGTTTAATTAATTCACATGCCTAAGAATAGCTGGAGGTTTTCATTTTGTTTTGGTCATTGGCTTTTCTCTTTAGAAGACTGTCCCATCCTCTATTTTCCCTTGTTAAGACTGTGTGGGTTTTCTTGGCAAAGAATACCAAGGCTGAAGAGAGTAATCTTTTATATTGGGAATGATGAATTCTGTAACATTAATTGGAGGAGAGCAAGGAAACAACAGAGAAAAAGAAGTTAAGACAAAAGCTGCAAGATAGGACAAGATTTGCATGGAAGAAAGAAGGTCTAACTGAAGGCACTATTTAAAAAACTCTTGATCTTAACCAGCCTAATGTAAAAGGCAAAGTCTGAGATTAAAGTCTGATTCAACCAAAGGCCTAAAAAGCACCATTTAAAGGACTGGTTTAGTCATCTTCAAGGTATTTCCCATTTCCAAATTCACTTTCTTTCCTTTTCTAATGTTCATTTTCAAGAAGCCTTACCTCTACTTACCTGTCTATCTTTATGAGAAAAACTGCCAGATAAAATTACCCAGTGAAATCTACCTAGGGTTTGGAGCTATCTGCTCTCATTAGAAAACAAATTCCTTGTCATTCCTTGGAGACTTAGTATATGTTCTGTCATATGGTGACATTGTAAAAATTCAACATCTGGGATTCTGAACTTCTTGGTTTGAAAAGTGCGAATGTGCAAAACAAGTGCTCTGGGGATACGTGGGGTCAACGACACAACACAATACAAAGGCAATCCAGGGTCTATTCACCGTGCGAAATCTTCCACTGGCCTTCTGACATGTCCTAATACACCCTCCCAGGTCTAGAAGTCATCAGAAGAGAACACATTCACAAATTCACTAAATATATACTCATCAGTACAGTATGTCCTGGACATCAAATCATCTCTCCATATTAAGGTTAGTTTATTCATACTTTTATTTAGTTTATTCATATTTTCTCAGGCTCATGTTGCCATAAGCAGAGGCCTGATGACCTTTCAAGTTTCAAACAGTGCTGATAATGAAGCTAGGTAGCAGCAGAACATGGCAGACATAGGGGTCTTAGAAGTCAATTGTGTGCCTTTGAGCAAGTCATTCAAGCTATTTGTGCCTCACTTTCCCTATCTGTAGAAAGGTAATAAAGATATTTGTTTGGGGGTTTAAATAGATAATACAGTATAAAGCTTTTATAATAGTGCCTGGAATATAGCAGTACTCAATAAACTGTGGCCATTATATTATACAAAGCAAATTTGGAAATAATGATGAGAGATGCAGATCAATAGTAATACATTATTTGGTTAAGTTGGTAAGTTGGAAATAAAGAAGGGCTTGTAGAATGAGTTCTTCCAACTTGCTATGGAGTCCCCCCACCACCCCCAAGGGCAAACCTTGGTTTATACCCAGTGAAAGTTGGGAGCTACACACTTTTCCCCCCCATTCACTTTTACAGGCTATTTTCTATAGCCCTCAATAATAACCACTTCTGTTTGTAAAAGTGTTTAAAATGTGTGCATGGGGAAGGGCTGGGGGAGTGAGTAGGCATAGGGCTGAATGAGACAAAGAGCTTAAACAGAGATGGAGGTTGGAAAGCAACCTGGGAACTGACAGTGTAAATCATTTGCGTAGTCATTCGTTGGGCTCCCACGAACTCCGTAATCTCTTTCAATGCAGAGCCTTAAAACACTTTAATTCAACCTTTAAATTTTAGATGTGATGGGAATATGATAGTGTTTTGTGGCCTTGACTGCCACACAATAGATACTCACAGCCTGCCTTTACCACCTCTCTTTCCTTTTCAAAATGTCATGTCTCGGCATACAGGGTAGAAACAGGTCCAGTTAGCGGTCAAGTCAACAGTAATGAGACCCCCTGTCCCTTACTCTGTTATCTGATTATATTCCAAGAAAGACAGTTGGACTTGATGATCTCTAGGTTTTCTTCTTGGTCTACTAACTAGTATTCAGTAATAGTTACTGCTGTCGGTTTGTAGAGATTTAGGAAATGGATAATGATTTGCTATTAGTTGGAGAGAAAAATCTAACAATAAATGTAAAAAATCTACAGAAATTGCTTTATTCGTTAGCTACCTTCTTCTACACATTTGATAGGTTCATTATTATAAACTATGTAATTACATAAATTCACTTTCCCTAAATGGAAAAACTTGTATCATAACTCCCTATCCTTAAAGGAAAGCCATCCAAATCAAAGATGGAGGAAAAAGGTCTCATATTGAATAAAAACTAATCTTAAACTTCAAACCTTCTTCCTAAAGGCTTTACAGAGGTATAATTCACATACCATACCAATCACCTATTTAAAGTGTACAAATCAATGGCTTTCAGTATACTTGCAAAGTTAAACAACCAGCACCACAATTAATTTTAGAACATTTTATCACCTCAAAAATGAAACAAAACCCTGACAAAACAAATAGACAAAGTAAAACATAAACAGCCTCATAGAAACAGAGAACAAACTGACTGGTGGTTGCCAGAGAGGAAAGGGCTGGAGGAACTGATGAAAAAGATGAAGGATAATAAGAGATACAAACTTTCAGTTTTAAAATAATTAAGCCACAGGGGTATAATGAACAGAACAGGGTCTATCCCGAAGGTATCGGCAGTGCAAACTGCTTTAATTATACTGACACTGGCTCGATAGTTTCGGGACAGACCTTGCATATCAATGGTATTGTAATAACTGTATGGTGACAGATGGTTACTAGACTCATCATGGTGACCACATTGTAAGGCATATGAATTTCAAATCTGGGGATTTGCTATATACCTCAAATGAATACAATATTGTATGTCAACTATATTTAATAAAATGAAAAAATAAAAAGAAAACCTGTACCCATTAGTAGTCACTCCCATTCCTCCCTGGAATCCCTTAACTAGTTAACCACTAATATGCCTTCAGTTTTACATACATTTCCTTATTCTAGACACGTCATATAAATGCAATCATACAATAGACAACTGTCTATGACTAGACCAAATATTCTTCTTGAAAGTTCCTTGAGCCACTATGCCAGCGGTAGACCCTGGGCTGTCTCTGGGTGAATATGGGGACATTCTGAGTGCTCTCTATTCAACTCAGTGCAGTGGACACATAACAGCCCCCAAATGTGGCTTCTTAGGATATTCCTAGTTTTGCTGGGAACTTGGGGATAAAATAAGCTGTTGGACAAAATAATTAAAGTTCCAGGGCAAAGCTATTAGATGAAGGGCAGGTAAGAACATGATAATTAAACTCATTTTTGTCTATCTTGTCACTTGGTAAGTAAATGTACCTTTTACCACTTCCATTTTCTATTGCCAAATCGATTCTGATCTTGTAATATAACCTCTCTCAAATCTCAACAGCTGTGTCTGAACTCTGACAGCCATCTTAGTCCTCAACAGGAAATAAAGGAAATAAGAGATGAAGCTCACTCTTCAATGGCCTTCTTACATTTATAATTGGACATTTATTGTCCTTCCCCTTAAGAAAGGGATTAATGGTGCTACCCTTCCTTCCCACTGCTCTAAAAGCCTGCATTGAGGATGCTTATTTTTGGAGTGGGGTGTCCAGGATTAGCAAGGCCTCTGTAAGGGTAAAGAAAATTTAAAGGTCAATTTAATTAGCTCATTCTTACCACAAATTTTCTATACTGCTCATAAAAATGTCATGATTAAGTAACATTTACAGTCTTCTGTACAACCTTTAAATACCCAAGCATTTTAAACATTTAATTCTCTTGAACTACTCATATAGTCTTATGTATATTTTTCATTTTTCTATTTTGATATGAATTTGTATTTCCACCAAAAATCATGTATTAAAAAGTTTTTATTTTTAGCCAACAGAAAGGCCACTTAAAAGGAATAGGCCTTCAGTGGTCAGGGAGAATGGGGTTGGGGGGAGGGGGGAGGCAGAGGCAAAGAAGGGGAGCAGCTTAGACAAGAACCTAGTATAAAGGAACCATGGACATGGACAACAGGTGGGATTGACTTTGGGGGGAATGGGTGGGTGGGTGGGGGGACAGAGGGGAGCAAAAAGGGGATGGATGTAATACAACAACAATAAAATTAAAAAAAAAAAAAAAATCAATGGTTCCAAGTTCAAACGTGTAAAAGCCACCAGCTTACAAAGGGACTGTTAATAGTGTGTGAAAGAGCCTAAGGACAGACATCTACTTATGGTGATTTAATAACAGATTCAGAGATATGGCAGCTGGAGGGCCTCAGAAAGAATCATGTCCTTCTCTTCCATTTCACAGATGAGAAAATGAAGACCTACCAGAACTCAGTGACTGAATTAAGTCAGAGCATCAGTCACTAAAGATCCAGGACTCAAACCGGCACCCTGACTCCCAGGAAAATGTTCTTTTTCCTAACCCAGCCTACCTATTTCATGGACTTGAAATTTGGAAGCCAATCACTGCCCTGCTGACCACTTAGGGTTATGATTATATGCCTTAAATAACACAGCCCAGGAGTTGGTCGGAGCCACCACCCAGATAAGGCTGCTTCCTGGGTCTGCAACGGACATGTATGAGCAAGCACCTGACCCCACCAGATAGGCAAAGACCAACATGCTAACCTGAACAGCATCATCAAGAATTTTTTAAATGCCCATTGTGTTCAAAGACCTATGCTAAGCTCTTGGGGAATTTCAAAGAAAGCCTGAGCTGTGATCTCAGGCATAGAATGACTTTTGTTATGAAGGGGGGCAACACACAGCGATTTAACACTTACCAATAATGAAACAGAAAAGAAGAACACAAAAGTGAAAGGGAAGGACCAGCAGAGAAAGAAGCAGAGTAGCAGGTACTTCACAGAGCACCATGAGATCGCCTTTAATAATCTCAGGTTGGTTCTTGACTGAAATTACAATGCCAGAAACCTGGCTCCAGGTTCATGATGAACAAATGTGGCATCTAAACCGGAAGGGAGCTCCCTGTGCCAGCTCTTGGTTGAAAATCACAAGTCTCAACCCACAGTGAGTTCAATGGCAGGAAACGCAGGCAAGCAGGAAGCCTGAGTTCCACATAGGGTGGGGGAAGGGTGAAGCGTCAGCATATGATGGAGACAGCCATTGGCTCAAGTCATAAGAAGAAGCCTAAAAAAGCACAAGAAAAGCCTGATGATGTTGATGGGTTGGGAAGGGGTTTTTCCAAGGGTCTAACAAGAGACTTGTCCAATCTGAGTAAAATTCCTTTGGTTTTCAGCCCAGGTGGTGTTTTCAACTGATACTCATGTGGAGGGTCACAGTAGCTAACTAGGGAGGCCAAGAAGTATGAGGAGAAACCTTTTAAGAGTGGGTTGAGCAAACCCAAGAGACAACAAACAATTACAAAGGAATAAAAGAGCTTATCTGGTTCAAGAGTAAGCAAACTGAGGTGGTGACAGTAAAAGCAGGCTAGTTGAGGGATAAGTGCCTCTCTGCTAATCACTCCCAGATCTGGGCCTCAGCTCCAGACCTCAATCCTGAGTTCCACCTGGGATGCCCAAATGCATGATAACCAGCCTTGCACAGGTACCTCCAGGTCACCTCCACATTCAACATGCTAAAAAGTCAACTTCACCTTCCTCTTTTTCTTCCCCCGAGCCTCAAATGTCCCTCCAAGGACTGGCAGCCCTGCTCTCTCAGTGTCTCAGGCTCCAACACCTGTGGCTCCTGCCCTTTGCTCCTGTAGCCCATCGGCCACCACTCCTATTACTTTATTCTTCTCCCTGTCTTGTGAAGATGCTCTCTGTCAGCTCCAAGTGTCCTTTTGTTCACGCCTCGTCCTAACCTGTTGGGATAGTTCACAGCCTCCTAATTTCTGTATCTCCCTTTTATGTTCTCTACACATACTGCCTCAATTATCTTTAGAAAATCCAGATGTTATCACATCGCTCCCCTGTGCAAAACCCACAGAGCTGCTCACATGCTAAAGAATTTGGTTGAGGTGTTCAGCCCAGCTTCCACATTTTCCACTTTTCCATCTTTATCTCCAATAGTCCCACCACTTTTCCTGAGCATTCTGGCCTCCATGTTTGGAACCAGAAGGCTCACTTCTCTTAGTGCACCCACTTCAGCCCTTAGCCCCTCTCTTCTGTGACTATTTCTCAGTGCCTGTCTAGAGCTCTTCTTACTCCAGTGCCCAGGCCTACTTACTCTGGGCCTGCAGCCCAGGAAACCAGCTAGACTCTATTCCTGCCCTGCAATAGTTTAAATTATATTTGGAAAACCTACATTTGAAAACAAGGTGATGATAGACTTTATATTCTAGAGATATTGGTGGATTCCACACTCCCCCCAAGTTTAGTATACTCTAGAGGTCTTAACATTTTAGAATTTTATTTTTAAACCTGAAACAAGAGCATTAAAAGTTTAAAACATTAGCTCTTAAAATTAATTATTTTAAAATTAGAACTGTTATCAATACAAAGAAGAAAATGTGAATACTGAGGGATTCTGATTCAGGAGACGCAATAGAGGAAACTGGTATCTTCCACAAAGAACAAGGAGGCTTAGTTTCTGGTGTATTTTGGCTTAACTGCATCATCTCCATCCTGCATAATGTTTTAGTTCCTGGTGGGTAATTCTCTCCTGCAGCTCAGAAACTTTAACTGAAGCCTCCATTTAGCTTCCTGGGGCTTGCTATAATAGCGTCTGGTTCTCTGAGAGACGGGCAAGCAGATTTGCTGGAAGAACATTAAAAATCAGGATGTCTGGGTTTCTATAAATCCTATTAGCATCTACTACAAAATCTGGGATGTAACAGTTAAAATAGTAACAAAAAGAATTCCTTTACCCTTTCTTTTCTTCTGCATTTCCTACAATGTCTAGCAGAGCCTGACGTGTGTGTAGGTACAAATAAACACACACTGCATTGATAATTGAGCATGAAATCACCAACCTAAGTGGGACCAGAGCTTAAGGTGGCAGTGTTAATGGCAGGAGAACAGTAGCAACAGTAGCAGTGGAGGCCTCCATGGAAGCAGTCATCTTCAAAGGTATCTTATCTTAAAAGTACGGGAAGGGGGAGTCACATTGGCCTCACAATTGATCAGAAGAGCAAAATTCAACTTTGAACATACTACAAATAAATGAAATAATTTTAAGAAGCACAAATAAATCGAACAAAGTTCTGAACCTGGAAACCTGGGCATGGACACACACAGGTTTACATATATATGCTAGGTGATACTGTTGTTAATGATAAGCATTTTAGAATTGTTGTTTGAATTTGTCTTTGGCAGCAAGAAAAAAGTTTTCTTTTTAAAAACGAGCAAAGAATCAAAACCAGGGAAAAGATATAAATGTTCATAGGACAGAAGGAATGCTTTTCAATTTGCTCAAGTTCACTGATAGAGGTCAAGAAGGTAGGCTAATTATTGAACTATGCTCTGCTTTTATCAGAGTGATCAATAATGACTTCTTCAGGTGCAGGAAGAATGCATCCCCGTATTTAAGACAGGTCAAGTCCGTTTATTCATTGGCTTTTAATATGATGGTTTGAATACTAAATGAACCAGACATTGGAGCTCCTTGTGGCTACACTGACTTGAAACTGCTACATGCAAGCTCTTCAGAAAAATAAACAAAGCAAGGCAAAAGCAGTGTGAGGCCTGGTCCCCGCTGATAATTCTTGCAGTGTGCCCCTAATAGGTGACAAGACCTCAGGTCACACGGATCCCTCTTTTCAAATCAAATATGAATAAAACTCTGGCTAACAGTGAGCCAAAGTGCCAGGCAGCTGAGGTGATGGGCCCCTCTGCTCCAGGACTGCACCACTTCCACCTTCACCCCTGAACTGTGCAGGACCCTCAGGACACAAAGCCATAGCCAATGTTGGCACAACTTCCTCTTTTTTTTACAAACCAAGTAGCCAATAAAGTGTGTTGAGCCCCACATTTATGATCTTGTCTTTGGTTTAAACTAAGGGGTCTTGCCCCTGCTGACAACTGTTTCAAAGGTACAGATATTGGGAAAGGAACATGGGATTGGGGAGGGAAACCCGTGTATCTCTGGTTTACTAAAGTTACTTTGAACACCCGCCTTTTCTTTTCCCCCTTAATAAAAATACAGTTGTCAAAGAGAAGGCAGCAATTTAAATGCCAAAATCACCAGGCATGTCTGAGGAAAGGGAGCAGTGTTCAAATGATTCATTATATTCACACCAGCTCTCCTCTATACACTCTCATGCTAAGAGCTCAACAGACTTGCCAATTAGCTAGTGTGAATCATCCTCCGTTTGCCTAATTTGCCTTCAAAGTTTGTACTTAGTTAGCAATTTGCTCTTACTTAAATACCAACTTACATGGTTTTGGTTTCAGTGGAGAAAGGGGAAGGAAAATCACTCATGCCTTAGTATTTCAGCAACTAAATTGGTCATTTTAGGAAGTTTTAAAAATGACTTTTATCTGCTACAGTGCAGAACTCAGGATAATGGGCCCATTTTAGATCTCACTGAACAGGGCTGATTAGGAGAAGAAAAATAAGGACTTCATTTTGTTAGAGTTGAAGAATCTAACATGATCTTACTATTCCCTAGGTCTTCAAGGTCAGTTTCTATGAAATGTCAGTGTAACTGTCACTTCACAGAAACAACAATAACAAAAAAGGAGGGGACAAAGGGAGGAACCCACTTGAGTAATTTTGCATAAGAGAGTTGGTCACAGGAAGTTATCAGTTGATCACTCCTTTGTAAAGTACTCAGTTTATTTTCATATGGCCTCTTTAAATGTGATAACAATTCTTAAATAATGTGGAATTACTCCTTTTCCATGGCTATTTATTTATTTATTTTTTATTTTATTGTTGTTGTGTTACATCCATCCCCTTTTTGCTCCCCTCTGTCCCCCTCCCCACCCACCCATTCCCTCCAAAGTCCTTTTTCATTTTACATGAACTCTTTGTACTATCCAATTTTATTCTTTAAAAGTGACTTATTTTTTTCAATGGTGATTTCAAGTCTAAATTTGATCTAAGTTCTTTCTAACACATGAAGGTTAAACCTCAGCACCGCTGGCCCCACTGCAGTTTTCAAAAGCAAACAGAGTGCCCACATCCTCCTCGTCACACTTCCCCTCAGCCTTCTCCAGGGTGCGCCTGAGCCTCCCTGGACCTCAGACCTGGACATCAGTGGACACCCAGTCCTAGTCTGCAGAGGAAGAAATGCCACCTGCAACCGCAGCGCTGCTTTATCAAAACATGGCAGCCGGAAGGCCTCTCCGGCCCGAGTGAGCTGTTGAAAACTTTCAACAATGGGGGTGGGCAGAGCAGGGTGGGGAGGCCCACAAATCTTTAGGAAAGTGTACTAACTAAACTCAAGCTGCCTTAGAGACCCTAATCTTGAAGGGAAACTACAGGGTAAGCTGCGTCCATATTCAACTTGTAAGGGCACCCTGGGTGGCAATATGGCACTTACTGCAAGATGAACAAAGCTTTCCCATTTAGGGCGATGGTGTTTGCTAGATTTAAAGGATTTAGGATTAAGTCAGTACTTTCACAGTAAAATGACCAGGCTGTCATAAAAGATCAGAAAGTAGCCCTTGCACCTCCTAACAGAATCCTGCTCCTAAAATAAAAATCCTTGGCTTTTCTGAATCTGGCTGGCTGTATAAACATTAGGTCACCAGTGTCAGGTCCTTTGTAGGAGGATAACCATGGATCAGCATATATGACAGCACCATGTCCTCGAGTTTAAAAGTAAAAACCAAGAACCAGGCAAATATGGGGAGAAAAACATTTGTCTGGTGTGGGTCCCAAGAATAAGAGGGTGGCACTCCCTGAGGCCACACCAGAACTGGTAACACCAATATTGCCATCCTCATGCCATGCAGCGCCATAGTGAACAAAAGGTGGCCTCTGACAAAAACACTGGGGGCAAAAATCAGCATTTGCCAATTTGAAAAGCAGCAAAAACAAGAATAAACTTCTATGCTTCCTAAGTGGCCCCTACAAAAACAGGAAATGTGAATGCAAACCACACACACACACAGTTGAACAGGCTGGTGACACATTTGATGGAAGAAATCAAAAGGATTTTCTGCTGGCAGAACACCTTCACCTGGAAATGAGAGCATTTTATAAAACTCTCCCAGGCCTGCTCTCTTCCCAAAGAATAATTTCTTTTCCTCCTGACTACTGAAATCATATATACAGATCTCTAACTGAAAGAACACTTTATTTCAGGGGGGGAAAAGCACTGAAAATTAATATATAAAATAACAATTACTATTATACAATTACTTGTAATGACAAAGGTGTAGGTCCTCATTTACAGAGCATGGAGCAACGAAGCCCATTTGAAGCAAACATTACAAAGGCAACTCACCTGGAAATCCTGATCATCGATTCCAAACCTCTCCCGCAGGTTTCGGAAAACCATCGGGCAGTATTCCTTAAACTTGAAATGGCTCGGCATGTTTTCTCTGAAATAGATATTGTGGAATAAGGCCCAGGTATACAAAGAGTTAACCAGACTTGAATCTCCCACCATCTAGTTCTATGAGTAGCCAAAAAAGTGCTTGGAGTTCCCTACTCACAGACAGAGGTACTTCATAGAACAACTACAGGGCACCCTTGAACAACATGGGTGTTAGGGGCACCCCCCCGCCCCCCAATGAAAACTCACCTATAACTTTTGACTCTGCCAAAACTTAACTTATAGCCTACTGTTGACTGGAAGCCTTACCAATAACATACTCAGACAAGTCACACATGTTTTGTGTTATGTCTATTACATACTGTATTTTACAAAATAAAATAAGCTAAGGAAAAGAAAATGTTATTAAAATTATAAGGAAGAGAAAATACATGTACATGCTTATTTTTTAAATCTACGCATAAGTGAACCCATGCAGTTCAAGAGCCCAACGTATAAACCCCAAGATCCAGAGGACAAGAGAACCAGACTGATAACAGTTATGTCTCCATCCGGGAACACTTGACCTATATGACCTTTAATCCTGACTACATGCTACAGCTGCTTCCTCAAGGAACAGAAGGTGCAAAGGGAAGTGGCCACGTGGAGAGAAATGGAAAGACTGTGGACATCTGGGCAGGGTATCAGAGCGAGCCACAAAAAGTGTTTCCCACATTCATTCCCAGTTACCAGACTGGCGGACATACGCTTACAAAACAAGACAGCTCTCACTCCCTGAATGACCTATTTTAATATATTTTATGTAAATACTACAACCTAAATTCACATAGAAATGATCCCCTCAAAAGGTCAGCCTCTATACAGTATTAGGAGAAGATCTAATATATAAGTTTCACATTAGAACAATGGCTCCACATGAAATTTCAGAGTATATCCTTTGAGGTTCATCCTATTTGTTGAGAATTGTTTTCTTCTTTGTGTTCCCCACCCTGCACCACCCCCTACACACACACACATACTACCCTACACGCCAAATTATAGTAATTTGTATATGTATCAATTTTTAACCACCTGCCTGACCACGAGCCCCTTGATAGCAGGGCCATTTCTTAGACATCCTTGTATCTCCAGCTCCCACTGAACTGCCTAACATATAAAGGGCTCCATGGGGACATCTCAAATGACATTCCAATGAAGGAGAAATAGCCTTAGAGCCCAACATGGCATCCAATTAGGTTTTATAAAAATGCACCTTAATTCTTTATTGTTCTATGAAGTCATCATTTCCGTTCATAAAGTAATCACCATGAGAGTTTTATGTAAGACAGCTGAGGTCTGTAACTGCCAAAAAAAAAAAAAAAAAAAAAGCCAAGCAATTTACAGCTTGAAACATCTAAATTGTAATGAGAATATCACTTTTACCATATAAGATATTCATAGAAAACAATATGCCATATGGCGAAAGGATATTACCCAAGAGGGCCTGCTGTTGCTTTTCTGAAAATGACAGATGGTTATGTTTATCACAGGATTAACTTCATCAGCAAAACTTTGCACCTACCCATTGAAAAATAATGTGGTTCTAGAAATTCACAAAAATTTTATTCCTGGCAGCCACATAAATTCTAGAAAAGGTTGTACTTGTACTTACTTGTTAAAAAGGTGATTATCCACCTTTATCTTTGAATAGGCTTTGAAGTCATCTGGCATCAACATAACAGGGATTTGAACATGGCTCAGTTCATTGATCTAGAAAAATATAAAATAAATGGCACAGGTTATTACCATCTAGGTGGGAAATGTTTGGAACTTTCAACCCCGCCCACTGACCTCAGAGATAGGGAGGTGGGGTACTGGAGCAGATTAAGCACTATAAAAACTCTTGAACATCAAGAGCTGATGAGCTTCCTGGTTGGTGAAGGTATCCACATGCCAAGAGGGTGGTACATCCCAGTGTCAGGGAACAGAAGCTCCTGCACTCTGGACCCTTCTGGCCCCTGCCCTATGTACCTCTTTATATGTATTCTTTAAAATAATCTTTATGATACGCTGGTAAACATAAGTAAACATTCTTCCTGAGCTTCTCTAGCAAACTAATTGAACCTGAGAAGACAGTCTTGGGAACATCCTGTTTATAAGCCAGTCAGTAAGAAGTACAAGGGGCAACCTGGACTTCCAGCTGGCCTCTGAAGAGGGGGTGGACTTGTGAGGCAGGGCCTTAACCTGTGGGTCTGATGCTGCCTCCAGGAAGACAGTGTCAGAATTGAGTGTTTCCTGGTGTTGGAAAAAATACATGTCAAACATAGATAGTGTACGTATAGCCATCAAAACTGTCTTTCAAAAACTAAGAGCAAAATGAAGGCTTTATCATATAAACAAAAACTAAGAAGTTACCTACAACAGAATTTAAACTTACAAGACTTAGAAGCATAATTTTTAGAGTCTAAAGCAGAAAAAAGGTAAATATGTGTGGAAGATCTACAGTACAAAAAGAATCAGTAAAAAGATAAACAGGTACATGCATACATAAAAATAAGTAAGCATGCTTAACTCCTGGAATTAAAAAGGATAGTTATAAACACTGAACAGCCACAGTATGTAAGCTAGGAAGCAGCGAGAGTTGCAGTGTTCATGTGTTGTTCAGGAGGAGAGGAAAGATGCTAACTTTAGACTAAGTATGAAGGTAAAACTTTAAAAGATAAATATTGAGAGAACAGAAACAGAGTATATAATCTTCACACTAGCAGAAGAGAATACAAATAAAAGTCATTTTTAGAAAATACTCAATTAAGAAGGAAAAAGTAAACACTGTAAATTGGGACAAGTAGAAACTAAATGATAGAAACAAATCTGGATCTGTACATAATCACAATAGGCATGAATGGACTAGCAGTTAAAGACTGTCAAAATGAATTAAAAACAACTATAAACTATATGCAAGGAACATACCTAAAACATAACTCAAAAAGGGATAAAAGAATATATTAAATAGTAATAAAAATTATTTCCCCTGCCAGGGCACATAACCAGGTTACAAGCCAGGTCTCCAGCCAGGTCTGTAGCTGGAGGAAGGTGAAAGGCAACCATACAATGTCTCTATCCCTCTCTGCCTCTCCCCCCTCTTTTCTCTCTGGAAATAATAAAATCTTAAAAAAATATTATTGAAAACCTAACTTATCTTTACTGACACTAAGTAAATAACTTTAACACAAAAGCACTCTAAAGGATAAAGGTTTATACATAATGATAAAAGATTCAATTAACCAGAAAGACAAGATTCATATTTCATAAGTACCTAATTAGCTTGAAAGTATAGAGCAAAAACTGTTCAGACATCAGGAAGAACAGACAATTCATCATCACAGAGGACAATTTGAATATGCTTTGACTGATAACTCAAACAGACAAAAAATTAAGAATGATATATACATGTTTAAACAACATATTTACATTCAGTATTTGCTGCAAACCTATTATTGCCAAGTTATCCTAATTGCTGTGGATATATTGTTGAACAAAACATATTAAGATGCCTGGCCTCCTAGAGCTTTATTGAAGCGGAAGAGTCAGAAAATAAAATATACTTAGTAAATTACAATGTGAACAGTAAATTATCTATTATGTTAGAAAGCTATGGAAAAAGGAAAAAGAGCAAGATAAAAGACCTAGAATGTGCCACCAGTACATTGGTGGGGGTCACAGATACATTAAAGATAGGGTAGGTCAGAGTGGGCCAAGGTTTGAAAGGGTTAGCATTCTAGAGCAAAGGTCCTGTGGCAGGGGCGGGCCTGGTATGCTTGGGTAGTGGAGACCAGTGGGCTGTAGCAGATTACATACAGAATAGTAACAGCTGAGATCAGAGAAGTCAAGGCAAGTAAGTCCTAGGGCTCTGCAGATCACTGAAAAGACTCTGGCTTTTATCTCCTGCTGTTGCACGGTTCTGGGTGATAAGTGTTATCACTTAAATTTGGGTTTCAAGAGATTACGGGGGTGGGGAGCTAGTGGTGGGAGTGGGGGGCCCAAGTACAGAAGTGGAGAGATCAGTTATGAGGAATTGTACAAATAGCCTATTGGACCAAGGTGACCACAGTATAGCTAGGAACAAGGAATCTGATTCTGGGTACGTTTTGGAAGGGCCAGCCTGATTTCCTGTAGTTCTGAATGTGGGGTGTGAGAAAGACAGAAGCCAAGACCCACCCAGAGGCTCTGGCCTGAACAATCAGAAGGATGGAGCTGCCATCAACGCAGATGGGGTACTTCTCACTGTTCTCATTTTTATGCTTTTAACTTTTGAGTCATGTTAAAGAATTGCCTATTGTAAAAATTAAGTACTTCAATAATTTAAAAAAACTTTTGACAAAAGACATATATGCAAACCACCAGGCATATTTTCTAAAGTAAATATTATACTAATACTTTAATTAATATAATAATACATGTACTAATTAGTATATAATTATGTTATACTGGGCACTGCACAAATACTCAGAACTTACAATTAAACCACCCTTATTTCCTGATCCACTTTGACTTTCATGGGTACCCCTCATTTTTACACAGCTGTTGAGAATCCAGATTCCCAAAGATCAAATCATTTAAAGGAAAGTAGTACAATCAAAGTTGAGACTGTGAACTCCCTCAAGCTAGTAGTTGGCATGGTGTCCTACAGAGATTGAGTATTATCATGTTGCCCTTGAAATCTTAAAGTACCCTGTGGCGCTCCTGCTGAGTTTGCTGCAATGCTGTAGGGCATGTTGGCACAGCTGGGGAAGCACAGATATAAACAGGGCAGGTGCTTGAAACAGCAATTGCTATAATCTAATAATGGAATAAAATAATCAGAATAACAGGTAAAATACACTGTAATGGATTATAGCCTATAAACACATTATAGTATTCCAAATAACCTTAATTGTAACCACCGGTTAATCCTTAACTTACAAAAAATGATGATTTATATCATGTTCCCATGCAAGTGGTTTTCTTGAGGTAACTGGATCAACTGCATTTGTGCAAGACCAAATTATAATTCTCTTCCTATCAAGCTTTTGCCATAACTTAACCAAGCAGCACATTTAGCCTGTTCTGTATTAAAATATCCAAGTTTAGATAAGTAAAAATGTATGAAACTTCTCCGCAACAAAACTGTAGACTAACTTAGAATCACATATTTCCTGTTCAGTTTACTCAAGTGTCTCACAAAGCTGAATAATTCTCAAAGTATACTTGTGAAAAATTTAACTTTATATATCTTCATACTAGCACTGGAATATCAAAGTTTAAGAAAATAGAATCACAACTAAAAGCCAAGTTTTGTGATAATAAGCACAGTTAGAATGAAACTGATAACAATTTTTCACTATTTGAGAAATAAGAGTGTAAATAAAAAAGGAAGTTTACAGGGTGGCAAGGAAAATGAAGAGGTAATAAATTTCATACTGCTTTCACCACATTATACAGAAAAAAGTTGGAGAGAACATAATGATGTCTTCTATTCTATTCTTCAAGTGGTTACTGAAAAAGCAAAACCCAATTTTGAAGTAGAAAAAGAGGTATTTTTTAAATCCTTTTTGCTTTATAGTTCCTGCTCTGAAAAACGTTTCACGGGAAATACTATGAAAACTTTTCAGCCAAGATGGAATGTGTAAGTGAGCATTTCCCAGACTGATTCTTTTCATGAGTACAGTGTGTAAGCATCCACTCTGGGTTGGGCACTGCCCGAACACCAGTGTTCACTCTCACGCTGCTTACAAGCTGGAGGGGGACACACATTAATTGAAAAACTGCACAAATAAAACATTTCAACACTGACAGTGTCAGGAGGTAAAAGGACTTCAGGATGGGAGCAAGCATGACAGGCATGAGCCAGCGGGTGATGACTGAAGGTGGGGCTGGCTGGCCTGGAGCAGCAGGTAGGTGGAGAGGGGCGCCAGGAAGTAGGGTTGCAGGTGCGAAGGCTCTGTGGTAGGACGGGTCACAGTTAACTGGAGAAATGAAGGGTTAATGTGGTAGGGAGGGCACGTGATGGGTTGGGGCTGAACAGTATGCTTGAGAGGGCTGGGAGAGGCTACTGGGGAGCTTCAGGAGAGGATGGTAGCCTGGCAAATGAGGGCATCCGAGATGAAAGAAGTAGATTCCAGCGATCCTGAGGTGGTAAAACACAGGCTGTGTGATGGGAAAGACGGGGATTCCATTTATAGGTAAAGCATTTCAAAAGAAGAGTACAGTTTTGAACTTGTTAAATTTGATTTGCTCCTAAGACATCATGAGTGTTGATGCCAAGTAGGCAGGTGGACATGTGGATCTTAAGTTCCCAGGGGAAGCAGGGGCAGGAGGTAAAAATACGTGTCTGTGTACAACACATCAGTTCTTCCTCAGGAGTGAATGATGTAACCTGGAACGAGAGGACAAGACGTCCTGGAAGCTGTCTTGAAGAGTATCAACCGTTAATAGCTAGAAGGGGAGGATGGTCCTGCAAAAAAGGAAGGGAGGGACTATGGGGTAGATATGAAGGCACCCAACAACCAGCTGGGATGAACCATGTTGAATGCTCGTCAGAAGTCAAACAGGGATGCCTGCTGGACTGGAAAGGTCTGCTGGGCTGAACAACATGCAGGTCTTTGGTGACCTTGGCGTGGTTTGAAGGAACAGAGCAATGGAACCAGACTAGAGTCAGCTGGAGAGCAGGTGAGGTGAAAATGCAGACACCGAATGTGGCTAGTTTTAAAGTCTGGATGTGAAGGAGAGGGAAGAGATGAAGAGGATGAGGGATGGAGGAAGGGCCTGAAAGAGAAGGGCTTTTACTTGAGTAGCCCTTCCTAGGAAGGTAGGAGGGGAGGGGCCTCAATCGTATCTGAATGAAACGGCTCTGGGGAGGCAAGTCCTCTAACAACGAGAGAGAACAAGGACAGGAATCATGCACAAGGGGCATAATCTAGCTGAGGAAAAACAGTGGTTCTCTTCACTGGCTCCAATTTTCTCTGGAAGTAGGAGCCATGGCCATGTGCTAGGAGTGGGAGGCAGGGAAGGGGGGTCAGAGGCTTAGCATAACACAGAGAAAATGACGGCAGAATGTGAGAGAAGTTGGAAGAAAGAGGGCTGGGCTTTGGGGCAGAGCTGGGATGATGAACTGATAGGGAGCCAAGTGGACTTGCGATGTGGCATTCCAACAGGGTTGGGCTCTGAGCTGCAGAGGCAAGAGTGGCTGGGGTCAGGTTTGAGGGTTTTGCTAGCAGAGTGTGCCAGAAAGATGTACCATAAAGAGCAGTAGAACGAATTCCAGGGAAATCAGTTGGAAATAGAAAGTCAATATAAAACACTATCCCTGGCTGTAAAGAGCGTTCCCCTGTAGTTGATGGGGCAGCACGTATTCAGAGTGAAATACACAGCAGCAGAGGAGAAATGCTGGTGCCTACACAGAAGTGCCACAGGAGCTCAGCAAGGAGTCCACTGGAACAGCACTGGGCAAAGGCTTTAGGGAAGGGCCAAACTGATGTAGCTTTTGACAGATGGAGAGATGTGACCCACATTTCATTCAAATATCTAGAAAATGCACAAGTTTAGTTATTTCTACAAGTCCCATAGTCACAAGTCATATCACCCCAGAAAGAAGAGAATGTTTGGCCCTCATTGCTACGTAAGAGTTGAGAAATCAAAGATGACTAAACTCCCACGTTGGCTTGTGGAGAATATAAAATGATAAAATTAAGAGAATCTTAAGAGACCCTACTGTCTAGTCTATCATTTTGCAGACTACAATGTATCTTGATATATCTATACTGCTATCATTGAGCAGTAGTTTGACACTAAGTTATATTAGCTACTTAATAGACATTTTATCTTTCTTCTGGATTGCTTTTCATTCACAATGGCTTCACATTTCCTTTGACTTTCTTTTTTCCCCAAAATATTTTTCCCCTAAATCTCTTGATAAGGTGAGTAGCTAGATTTAATGACCCATGGATGAATGCTTTATATTTTATATTTATAATGCTTGTTTAACATAAATATATTATTTATATTATTATAAATGTTTATAATGTTAATATAATTGCAAGGCCATTTACCTTTCTGGATAATTCTCTCCTTTGGCATATTACTTTGACATCACACAAATTGAAATGTATCCTTGTCTGTAGCTCACATGCATGAGTGATACAGGTAATGACAGTGACCTATCATCTTGAATAAGAGTCAGTTAATCCTATTTGTTTATTTCTATATTCCACATAGGGCTATGGGTTGTGAACTTTCAGCTTTCAGAACAAATTTCTTGGGTTTCAAAGTCTTCAGTTTAAAAAAATTTTAATTTATCAGTCTGGCATTCTACCCATCTAATCATTCTATATGGTCCACGTCAAAATTAGCAGCAGCCTTGGCTCGTGTGGCTCAGTGGATTAGCGCTCGCCTGTGAACCCAAAGGTCACTGGTTCAATTCCCCAGTTGGGGCACATAACCAGGTTGTAAGCCAGGTCTCCAGTCAGGTCTGTGGCTGGAGGCAGGTTAAAGGCAACCATACCTTGATGTTTCTCTCCCTTTCTTCCCTCCCTGCCCTTCTCTTTGAAAACAATGAATAAAATCTTTTAAAAAAGAATGCTTAAAAAAAAAAAATTGGCAACTAAACCAATAATGGTTTATCATCATATTAACAAAGCACTTACATTTCATAGATACTTACATGGAAAACACTCATATATATTTATATATGTTATATAATAGTCCTAGAAGGGAACAAAACAATTTGTGTTAACCATTACTATATTTTTTTAATTTTTTAAAAAATTCTTATTATTTTTTCAGAGAGAGTGGGGAAGGGAGAGAAGCAGAGAGGGAGAGAGATATCAATGTATGGTTGCCTTTCACCTGCCTCCAGCTACAGACCTGGCTGGAGAACTGGCTTGCAACCTGGTTATGTGCCCTGGCTGGGAATCGAACCAGCAACCTTTAGGTTCGCAGGCTGGCACCTATCCACTGTGCCACCAGTCAGGGCACCGTTACTATTTTGAGGGGGAAAATAACACATACACACCTCATAGAAATAAGCATGGATAATGAAATCAAAATAGTTTATAATTTAAAAAAGTGTAAGTGCTTTTGGAATTTATTAAAATTTCATGAGGTTAGTTAATAAACTAGTAAGCCTGCTTTTAAGCTTCCTTCAGGTTACAAATATTTAATAAATTCTCATAACAAAAGTGTGATACCACTTCTTTATACTTGTGAAGTACTAGTTGTCAAACCACTTTGGCTAATATTTTTTCATTTTCTATTTGTGCTGACAGTCATATTCACAGTTCTATAGAGTTCGTGATTATAAAAATACACTGTTAACTACCTCCATGCTGATAGGCTGTGGGCTGGGTCTCTCATTGCCCTAAGAGGGATCTCTTACTTCTGATTATACAGCACTAGTCACCCCCAAAACAGACAAGTGTGAACCAGCTCTGCCTTTCTGCTTAGCCACTGGGCATTAATGTGGGCAGCACTGGGGCCCAACATAAGACAGGAAATAAAGAAGCTTTTTTGTCAACATCAATGGCAAAGGGGGCAGGGAAGGTGACTGAAAGGTTTACTAGAAAGTGCCCAGATGTTACTGGCTGTTTCCAAGGAGATGGGGAGAGTGCAGGTTTCCAAGGAGAGGGGAAGATATTGGTGGACCCTGCAGGTGGTGAGGAGAGGGGGGTGAGGAGAGCCACTGAGGTCTAGGTTCAACTTGGCCTTCACTCACGTCAACACTTGCCACCAAGTTTACTGCTACAACCAGAGAACATCTGCTAAGCACACATTAAACATACTACACGTAGTATCTTATCCAATCTTTATAACCAGATGGAATAGGAACCATTACCTGCATTTTCCAGATAAGAAAATGAAGGCTCCATGAGATTAAGTAAACTAATTCAGCCTAAGTCTTCCTCAGTCAGGCAACTTGCTTAAGTTTCCTCAAATATAAAATTCAGGTGCCAGGACTGGCTGACCCTAAGCTCACTTGGAGCTTCTGAAATCCTGTGAGGTAGGATGAATAGCAACAGAGGAAGTCCACCTAAAATTTAATGGCCTCAATGTGTTTAAAACAAACAAATAAACAAACAACTTCTAAAGGATTCCTAGTTTTAAAGAGGAATAATTAAGTAGGTGCTTAGAATATATGATTAAATACATGTTTAACTGAAGATGCACCATGATGTACTGCAGTTATATTAGCTGTGAAGACCTTAATCACTGGAAAGTTGTCATTTCTCTGACATTCCTTGTCATTTCACAAAAAGGGAATAAGTGTTTCTCAAAGGTTTACTAAATCTTAATGAGTCACAAACAGTATGTTTGAAGGATACAAAATCCATTTCCAAAGCAATTATTTGTTAAAGCAAATTGTCTGAGTTTTCCTTTATGAAAAATTATTCACACACAGTATAGTAAATTTTATGGTCCAACACAGAAAAGATGTCTTGAATCCTCTCTTCAGCAAAACAATCAAGTTTCTATCCCACTCAAGTTATCTCCAACACTGTAAGACATAGCTAATTTTTTTTCCAGATCTGCAGGTGTAAAACTGAATTCACACTGGCAAGAAAACAGTCTGCAATTAAGTTGCATAAATGGGCATTAATAAGTAGTTACTGGACAAGGAATACATAGTGAGACCCAGCTTGTATTGGTTCTGAAATTAAGACATACTGAGGTACCCACAAAGCCATTTTACACCAAGGCATTAAAAAAATAAATTCATTAACTTGTATAATTTTAAGTCAAGTAAAGAATATGTTCATAAACTGCAAGGCATTACTAATAGTGCTTGATTAATTCAGATATAGTCACCCTAAATACTACAGCCCCAGACTAACACATGATTAGTAACTGGTTTTCATTCAGCCAAGCATACAGACACACAAAAAGGTGTCCCTCACCCAAAACAAAACAAAACAAAACATCTCTCCAATGTAGTAGATATTGAGCTGTTTAATTTAATTAGAATAGGTAATACACTATAAATTGTGCCATGGAGAGATGAATAGGAGGCATCCAATAGAGTGTGCTACTGGGTGCAGAGGCTAATGAAAGCAGACAGAAGGCACTGGTTTCCTGGCAGCTCGCTTATCTGGGGCTGGGACAAGGCGGACCAGGCAAGGGTGGGAATGATCTTGAAAGGCCCATTCATCCCTCCTTAAAAATCTTAAGATGCAGACTGAAGAGGGTTTACTTTATTTCCCAAACAATATCCCTACCGCTTAAATATGTGTATATTTTAAAGCACAATTTGTTAATTTCTAAAAAGTAGAAAGGTTGCAGAATGATAAACCTGGGCAAGGTAAGCTCAAAGGATTCAAGACCAGTAAGGATCCAATGGGGGGAAAAAACTGTAATGCCCAACTTGACATGACTATTACTTTGGTTATTATTTTAACTTTAATTGATTTCTTAGGGAAATCAAATAATAAATATGTCATGCCAGATTCCCCGGACTTCACAAGTTTTCAACAGCTTCTAGCTCCTACAAAAGGATACTGACTTTACAATAAAAAGAAAGTGACAAATTCACCATTAATGTGAAAAATCTTTGTCCTCCTCCTCATCCCTTCATATCACTGTCTGAAAATAGATACTTTCCACTTAGTGGACTCATCCGAAAAAGTAAAATGCCTTTGTGAAGTCTATGGTTGATAAGCATAGAAAGAGTCCCACAATATAATTTACTTTGCTCTCAGGCTCATTGGCTTTAAGAAGTGAATGACTAGAAAACTAAAATTACTACTAGGACATGAGCGTTGAGGTTATTCCAGAGCTACTGAAAGGAATCATAGACGGCAATTCTGACAACTTCTGTCCCTTTTACACAAACAGCAGGGGCCCTTTCAGTGTAAAGTAAACTTTCAATGGTTCTCCCCAGAGGTATACAAAATTACCTCAGGTGCATTTCTAAGAAAATATTTTCCACAGTGTGACCAAGAAGCGGTAGTTAAGATGTACTTGTCCTTCCCTCTGGTTTTCTCCAGAGACATCTGCACTACTTGTGCAGAGGGTGGGGACTGGGGCCATAGGAACAGGGAAACAGGAACTCAAACACTTCAAGGATTATAAGAAGCTTCAACAATTTAAGTAGACAGCTGGTGTACAAAGAATTGCTCAAACCAGGTGCAATATCTGTAACACTGCTTCCAAATACCTGGGAGCAGAATCCTAAAAAATTCTTGTAACACCATTGTTTGTAAAATGGGGATAGCACCACTGATTTACATAACAAAGTTCATATTTTATATTGCTACAGCAACTCAAATGTCGTTAGAACAAAGAATATCAGAAAGGCACCATTTTCTCCTACTTCTTCTACTAATTCTGTCTGCAAGTTTTAAGCAGTGGAGGTAGTGGGAAAAATTACCTAATATTTTTAATCTGATTTTTTACTATGCATTTAATACCTATTTGTAATTCCTTATTCCATGTTTTTAAAAATTTAACTTGACCATAAACTCTCAATTGGAAATCTATAATCTTATCATAAATATAGGCTGAAATAATTTTTAAAATTCAAAGCTCACTATGACTCAAGCATATGCCAAATTTGGGATGGTGAGGCTCTCATTACAACTGAGACTGAAAACTGAAGAGCCAAACTGCAGTTTCAGAGGGACAAACAGAGGCAGGAAAATGGGCAGGTGGAAATGTTGTAAAATGTGCTTTTATTTGTCTTCAGGCTAGAGCTCAATTTTTTATAACTGTGCCATTACCATTTTCTAAGACCATTTTTAAAAAGTTAATATCTTTGTATTTGCAGATAACATAAAAATCTAAGATACAAGTATATTTTAATTAAAGCCTTCTTTTGAAATATGAGCTACCTTCAAACGTCTAGAAAATAAATGCTTTATTTTAATGAGCCAAATAAAGCTGTTCCAATAGCAAAGCAAGGATAAAGGGTTGTCATCCCAGCACCTGTTAAACTAAAAAGCCTAAATTATTACACTTAAGGGGATTTTTCTGTTGAACAAGGATCATTAAGTCAATCTTCTGATTAATGGCTACTTGAGTAAAATTAAAATGTCATCAGCAATATATTTTTAAACTCTTATTTAGAATTCTACTTTAATTTATGACACAGACACACCCTACCACAAACCATCTGTCAACATGGTATCTGCAAACTCGATCAGACTTCTGGTGGGTGTTCCTCACTGGCTGGCCCTCTTCCAACCTCATCCAAAAGAATGAAGTCACGTTAAAATTTTATCTTTGATGAACCAAAGAATCTAATATGAAAATTGAAATAAGGCCAAAAATTTATAGGCTATAACAGTGGTATTAGCTGATTTAAAAATCCAAGAAAAATTTTGCTACTGAAAACAACATCCTACAGCCCTGGCTGGTGGCAAGTGGATAAGAAGCCGGTCTGTGAACCCAGGAGTCACTGGTTCGATTCCCCAGCTAGGACACATGGCCAGGTTGCAAGCCAGGTCTCCAGTCAGGTCCGTAGCTGGAGGCAGGTGAAAGGCAGCCATACATTGGTGTCTCTCTCTCTTCTTCTCTCTCTAAAAATAATAAAATCTTTAAAAAAGAGAAAGAAAAAAAAACAACAACATCCTTCAATGTGAATGTGGTCCCCTCATAAGGCCGTGAGGCTTGGAGTCAAAAGATATACTACAAAACCTGGTCCTGCCACTTCATTACTGACAACATGGCTCCAACTTTCTTGATCTTGCCTTATACTTTTTCAAATGAGTTCAAGAAGGAATGGCAAGTGATGTATTGTTTGGCAATTTAGAAAATGCTTGAATTAATTACCAATATTTTTCAGCCTTGGGGAAAATTTACATACAGATTAAGATTTCCAATTTAGGGGAAAAAACAGGACGATCTGTCATTCAGCTTGCTATCACCAATCTGGTGGCAGGCAGTGGTGGGAATGCAACCCTCTGGCTAGGCACAGGCCCCACCACCCCCTATTAACTTTGGCCTGGATGACTTTGCTCGTTCCAGGGTTTCGGTCACCACTGGGCTTTAGTACCTGGCCCACGGAAGGTGGGCTCCCAAATACAAATGAATGACAAAACAACTTTCCACAGAGTTATCTTAATTTTAGAAGAAACAGATGACCTCATGAAGTGTTTTGTTTATATGGGTGCAGGAGGGTTTGCACAAAGATAGGATAAGAAGCCACAAATCCAACATTATAACCAAGGACACTGCATGCTAGTGGTCTTTTGTTGACATCAACATATAGACATAGAGGGGATGCTAAATTGAGATGATACATCTGCAGCTGCCTGTAACCATGTCCTTAGCCTGCCCCCAGAAGGGTACTGAGGCTGACATATGGAAAGTCAGGATAAGAGGGACAAAGCCATGGTGAACATGACATCCTGTGCCAGATGCACAAACCAAGCAACTCTTTAGGCTACTGAAGTCAGGTTTCTGAGAATACAAATAATCAAATACTTGGTGGGGGTTGAATACAAACCTTATTCAACAAGGGGCAGGGGGCATGAATACTAGCAATGACATAGATAAGAAAATGATCTTGAGTTTCAAATGAACATATTTTACTTTTTATATTCAGACATCTTACATGCCAAAATAATTTAAGACTTCTTGAGTTTTTCTGTACATTTAACCAGTGATGCAAACATCCTAAAAGTGCAGTGGCCCAAGTGGACTGCGAAAGACAAGCTCCGAGGAGGCACTGGAAAGTGTCAGGCTGGGGGCAATTCTGGCAAAATTCCCACACCCCTCTGGGAGTGGGCCTCGCTGGCTACAGAAAATTTAAGGAAGAGGTGGTGTCCCTGACATACCTAGATGGGGCCACGTCTGTTGAAAAAGAGAGACAGCCATGCATTCTGAAAACTAACCATGCACCCATTATCAACAAAACCCACAACATGATGGAGAGCAGGTTGGGCACGTATAGTTCAGCATTAAAAAAGAAATGATTTCTTCTGCAAACTTCATGGCTGAGACTTACATTATATAAGATTCCAAAAGGGAAGCACAGAATTCCTGATTTGGTTAGGGTTGGACTTCTGTTCTTCTTCCATGAACAGGGCAGAGGGGCAGCTTATTTTACTGCACAAGAAAGAACAGTATGAGGAAGGTTTCCAGTATGCAGTAGCTTTCTTGGACACCTATTTTAGATGATGAATGGACCATGCATTTTTATCTCCTTCCATTCCAGAAACCTTGCTAAAGTGATAATAAAGGAAGTTAGAGATGAAAAAACAAGAAAATTGTCAAGCAGACAAGAGAAGAGGAGAAATTTCAAAGCTTAAAAGAGAAAAAATAGAAGATTGTTACCTGATATAAGAGGAGAAAGTTGCCACGGAAATGCCCTAGACACTTTGCTCTCATGGATGCAGAACAAGCACCTGGAGTTCAGGTAGCAGAAAGTATGTTGCCTGTTGCTAACCACTACACCCACAGGAGACAGGGAACTGAACCCAAGAGGCACAAAGGCACAAAGGAGGGATGGGCTGGGGCACAGCAGGTGTGGAAATCTCCTCTGTCAACTTGGGGACCTCAGCACCTGCCCTCTGCTCCGCTGCAGTCACACCTAAAGTCACTCCCTGAGGGGATATGGGAAGATTCCTCTCAGGAGAAAAGGCCCTAGAAAAACTCCACCAGTGGGCAACAACAGTGAAGCTGGCCCACTCCCCAACCCTCCTCACTTAAAAGCCCACTGGGTCAACAAGCAATGCCGCTCCAAGTTCCCAGAACTTATGATCTGTTTTCCAATATCTCATTCTGAAATTTGAATGGATAGCAATGAACTGCTAGACACGTGAGGAAACTCCCTGAGACAGGGAAATATTGAAAGAAATCTATTATTTGTTCAATGATATTTAATGTCACACAACACCAAATTACCAAATTCGGTACTTCACCAAGTACTCAAGATCACTGAGACATAGTAAGGTCAAAACTGATTACTACTTTAACCAAAAGGAATAATGAAGAGGAGAAATGAAAAAGAGTAGGAGAGCTATAGCCATGGGAGAAGTCCAGAGATAATACAACAACTGACATTCATAAACAACCGTATAAGCCTATTACTTAGAAATACAGCGTAAACAAGAGGTGAAATTACTATTGCATGTATTAGTGTGCTAATATGGAAGAAATAGTATGAAGTGAAAAAAGTAAGATATGCTCAATGTGTTCCCATTTATGTTTTAGAGAAAATTTATACATTCATATATTTGTATATGAAACTTACAGAAAGTACATAAAAGCTGGAGGAACAAATTGACATACGGTGTCATCAGTCCATATGTCGAAGTCATGAGCTATCTATTGTAAGGGAGATAACCTGAAGAAATAGCAGGAACCCGACAACCTGGAGGGGTTGGCAGTGGAAACACCATGCCTTTGTCCGCATCCAATGCACTGCGATGCATTACAGCTTACATGTGTTCAGCTGAGTGGATTTATACAACATACCATCTGGTTTCAACATCTGGTTTTAATTATTAACCCTCACGAAACAGACACCTGTTTAAAAGGATGCCTGAAAAGGAACCACTGACTGACGCTAATACTAAAAACATAAGCACCAGTTAACAATGATATGGTAGCACTAACAGAGAGCTGAGCTGCTGGTGTGTTGTCTCCATTGACCATGTTATAAAGTCAAAGCATTGATTTAATCAAAAAAGACAAGACCAATTCAAAAACAATTAAGTTATTGAGAAGACTATTTAAAATATGAGTTCCCATGCATTTCAGCTGACTGATATAAATGAATTTTCCTAAGTGCCTTGAGATACTAAGATAGTATGGCGCTATCAAAATGGGCAGGCTGTTTTAAAACTAAGCAACTGAAAGACAAACATCTTTAATTTTTCAATGGTGCTTTAAAATCATGTAATATTAAACTACCAAATTTAGCACTTCACAAAATTTTACTAATTTACTGATTAGTATACAAAAGTATTGTTCTAGCTTCCTTTAATAGCAAAAGTCTAAAAACTACATACCATTCATTATTCCTACCAACGTAAAAATGCCAAAAGTGGACAAAAGTCAGTATGACACCAAATTCAAATAAATTCCATTGTCAGTAAATAACACCAGCAGATACATAGAAAATACAGTTTAGAACAAGTTGCACAGCCTGGGAGATTTGCTTTATAATTGCATTTAAATGTCAACATTCCTCTGCTTGTGGGGTGGGGGGCAGAAAAGGAAAAGGGAATTAAGTACAAACTTTCAGTTACAAAATAAGTCATGGGATGTTATGTACGGCAGAGACTAGAGTCAATAATGTCCTAATTATGTACAGTGGCAGACAGTTACTAGACTTACGTGGTAATTACTTTGTAAGGTATATAAATGCTGAACCACTATGCTGTACATGTGAAACTAAAATAATATTGTAATGTTGTATGTCAACTAGAATTAAAAACAAATTTAAAAAACAAAGAACCACTGTGTGGCTGAGAGGGAAGCACAGGCCAAGTACTTAACCAAGTGTGGAATTTAAAAGATGAGTCATTCACTTTTCCTTTTGCAAAGTGTTCCAAATCTGTGATCTTTGCAGGCAAGGGTCAGAGGTGCCTGTCAGTAGTGTGCTCTGTAGCAGCAAAAAAATCAACACGCTTTAAGCTTCCTTACAAAGTAAAGGTGACACTCAGCATTGACTAAGAAAATACTTAACTTTTCAAAAGGAACTAAAGCTTTGAAAAGAGAGGATTCTAAAAACGGATGTTTGGAAATGTTTCCACTGTTCTGTGATCTTATAGTCAAAAACAATGTTAACTGTGTCACCTATGAAAACTCTTAGTATCAGCACACTTGAAAACTTGGAAATAGAATATTCTAAGTTTATTAGAGCCCATTTTGAGCCCATTTGTTAATGGACTTTGAACCCATCTGTTAAAACTACAAAAACAATACCTTCCAATAAGTTTAGAAGCTTTCAGGGAAAATGAAATTTAACAGCTGAACGTCAACTAATAGCTTTGTCAAGCAAACTAAAACTGGCATGATGGGCTGATAGAACAGGTAGGATAATTTGGCCAGTGATATAATTCTTCCATTCATATTTATAAATCTTTGTGAGACTTTTTTTCAACAACAAAAGCCATTAAAACCAAGAATCAAAATATACAGAACCTTAGAGGTAGGCTTTAAAAAAAAAATTATTAAAACTGAATTTTTAAAAAGCCACAAATTAATTATACTGTTCTCACTTTTAAAAAAATCATTTTAATGAGGGTAAACATTTTTTATAGTGTTAAAATTATTTTAAAATATTTAATCTTATTTTTAGTTTTCTGATATGCTGTAAAATGTACATAACATTTATAATAATATATATGTGTGATCAAAAGTATTTGGAATTTATTGTTCTATGGAGGATTTTTCAAAACACACACTATCTTTACCCATCTCCTAGCCCTGCAGTGGAGAACAGGATGTTTGGCTGTGTGTTGTATTTTAAAAATTTTTACAGATTTTATTCATTATCTTTACAGAGAAGGGTAGAGAGGGAGGAGTAAAGGGAGAGAAACATCAATGTATGGTTGCCTTTCACCTGCCTTCAGCTACAGACCTGGCTGGACGCTTGGCTTGCAACCTGGTTATGTGCCCTGGCTGGGAATTGAACCAGCGACCTTTGGGTTCATAGGCCTGTGCCTCTCCACTGAGCCACCGGACCAGGGCTGGCTATGTTTTTCAGAAAATAAAAAAAGTCCCCAGGTATTTTTGGCAGAATCCTCTGAGAAAAGCACCACTGAGGAAGAAACTCAGTCCTATTCTATCCATGCTGACCAGAGGCAGACAAACTACCCAGCATTCACACAGCTGTAGGAACGTATTAAAACAGTCCAAAAAAACTTCCATATGTACTACATGCTTTTCCCCTCATAATGATAATGCAGAATTACTCTTGTTGAATAAACGAGAAATAAAGTAAAATAACTCAGCAGAGAAGATGGACTCCTTTAGATAGTGAGGAAAAAAACACAGAATTAGATTCCTTTGTGGTAAGCCCTATGTGCTTATGTCAACCAAATACACATTTCTGCCCCTAGAACTTAAAGTCCTGACCATGGTGCCCTATGGAAAGGGAGGGCATTACAGCTAATGCTGTGGCCCCTGGATCTTACGAGGAAGCAGCAGTCTAGATGAACCTCCTCTATGGGTTGGTGGGCGGACACCCCTGGTAATCATAGTTAAAGAATGAGAGGAGTTTGCAAAAACTTTTAAAGTCTGATACATAAATTTATATCAAATGATAGAAGGAGATTAACAGCACCTTTGGTATCCAAATATCTTAATCACGATCTTTTAATTTAATTTCTACTCACTCCCATTTCTAAAATATATTCCGTTAAAAAGCTTCTGGGCTCTGAGCTGCTCTATCCAAGATGCTGAATTAGTCATGTTTTCCTGTTGAGTTACATTCTTTAGCCTAAAAGATTATTTCAAACATGTGTAAGTGCATTTTTCTAGTAAGTGAAAGCCAACAGGCAACTCAAGTTTTGTCTAAAATGGAAGTAATTGTTGACCAAACAATAGTCCAAAGCTATTTTATTCAGAACAAGAGAAGACTGTTTCTAAGACATACCAGATACATTTCTTATATAATTTTCTTTTGTCACTGAAAATATTTTCGAAAGTTGAAGATAAGCTCAATTTAGATTTTAGTTTAGGTTTCAGGATACCAACACTTCCATCATACTGAAATGCAGAAAATCACTTTTCTCATTTACATTTGAATTTACTTTATTATTTTAATGTAAAGCACAGGAATGTTATTTAAAAAATAACCATTAGCTCATTTCCTTTTCATGGCCGAAAATAGGAATTTTTTTTTAGCTTCTCCATTTCCTTTATTCTTCTTAACATCCCCCTGTCTATTCTGTAACCACCAAAGTGTATTTTTCTTTTCCCTTTCACATCCAGATAATTCACCATTTAGCTTCTGTCAGCTTCTCAACTCATATTAATACAAAGGTTTTTTTTCATTATTTCAAAATGCCTATGTTAATTCATTTGTTTAAAGAATTACTATTTTAAGTAATATGAATTGCAATATTACCAAACACACGCAAAAATAATTTACACACATACATATTTTTACACATATTTAAAGTACGTACTAGACTTTGAAAAGTTATTACAAAAAATTTAAAATATGCCAATACTTTATATAATTATTACATGTTAAATGATAGTATTTTAGATACATTGTAGCATATTAAGCAGTTTTTTTATTCTTTAATACTTATTTTACTCTGGAATGCTATTTTTGTGAAATATATCACAGAAATGGTATATTACAGAACTCACTTCTGTGAAAGTTGTCCCTAGAGACAGTGCCAAACCCATAGTAAAAATGAATTTGGTTTTTGAGTCAGATCCTCCCCCCTCCAATAATACAACTCAACTTTATTTTAAGCCACTGGAACTGCATCTTATTCTTTTTGGAGTTGAAAATAGGATTTTTAAAACCTGTTCCTTAAATGTATATATACTCCCAAATAAATGTATGAAAGTATTTTACAAATAATAAAAATAATGAACACTTTTCTTAACTCAGAAAAAAAAACTGTCATAATTTCATGATTTCACAAATTTTCAAGAATGTATCATACAAATTATAATATGTATCTCCTATTCATAAATATTACTAATTCACAAACTGTAAAAAGAACAAAAACTCTACTGGTTTCATTATTTTAGGAAAAACAGCACTAGCAATCACATGATTTTTGCATAACTAATTCTCTCCTTTCCCCACCAGCTCCCACTACATTCTATCTATGTATTCTACACACTATAAAAAATAGACAAAACAAAAACCAGAGAATAACAGATTATCTTTATTCCTGATTAAATCAACTGACACTAATTTCTCATCTATATGCTATGATCATGAATTAAGGATACCAAACACCAGATTTAATTGAGCCATTTCTCACTGGTTTTTGAATGTGGAAACTTCTGCAAAGTTGGACAAGAAACTACTTTTCGCTCTTATAAAAGATTCAACTTTTTCCTTTCATTCTTATATTTCAAGTTTCTGAATCATTTGAGGCTCAGTTTTCATTAAGATAAAGACCAAAGGAACTAACTAGTATGGAAGAACCATGAACATGGACAATGAGTGCGACTGACTTTGGTGGAGGAGTGGGTGTGTGGGGAAGGGGACACAGGGGAGTAAAAAGGCGATGGATGTAATACAACAATAACAATAAAATTTAAAAACAAATTAATTAAATTAAAATTTAAAAAAAGATAAAGACCAGACCGTAGGTGAACATTTGACCTGCCCTGCCCTCCCCCCACACTACACTGTGTCCACCAATCATTGAATGAGTCTCATTAGATCTTTAAAGTTTGCTCAGTTGAGTTATTTAACAATTGTAAATTATGAATTTTTCTCATGCTCTGTTTTTCTCCTTTGTCACATGTTATCACACACATCTCCAGAAAGACCAAGGACATGAATTACCTATGTCCGTTGGCAGTAGAAAGGGACCCTCCTGGCCATGCCAAGTCACTGCTGCCTGATTGAAATGCTCAGTGATGACAAGCAGGAACAACTTACACCTTTGCGAGTGAAGAAAGAATAAGAGCTTTACTAATGCTCACTGATTCCAATTCAAAATAAAAATAAAACTCTCTGTATAGAATATAAACAGAAAAGCAGCCAAAAGCTGCTGTACTGTCTTTTTCTGCACAAGATGTGAAATCAAAAAAATACTTGAAAAAACCTGCATCTGTTCGACCAAAATCTAACGTGTAAAGAAAGATAAGGAAAACCACTTAAACCTTTGCAGCGATACACGGCAAATCATGATTTCATGGCTGCCATTTAAACACACAGGGCTTTGCCTATGTGCAAAGCCTTTAATCAATGAATTTAAGAATCCCCATGATACTCAGTGATAGCAATCATTTGAGGACCCCACTGATTCTGTATCCAAAAACAAGAGAATGTGAAAATATAAGCATTTGTTACAATAGCAAGATAACACAAAATTTCTCGTATGAGAGAAAAGTTGGCCTTTAGTTACCTTTTATTTCCTACAAGATTATAAGCACTTTAAATTAGTGGGAACTAGCGTTTACTCATCTTTTTACATTCTTGCCCACCCCAGGGACCAACTTTACTAGATACATTTGTTGAACAAATTTCAATTAAATCCTTCACAGGTAAACTTTAAAAGTGACTTTTATGACTACATCTAGCTACAACCAACCCTGATTTCATTTCCATCTCTCTGAAACCAAAGGCTACAAATACCAATTATTAAATTCCTGTTTACCAAGTTACCAAAGTTTGGACTAATGAGAATGAAAGATGGCTAGTAGATTATTTTATTGCTATAAAAAAATCAATGAGATAAAATATTTTCCAAACACATATCCAGTTCTACCAGCTGAGCCATTCTTGAGGAAGATACTGTTTGTTTTTGTACCTTTGCATAGCATTTTAAACTTACAAAGAATGTTCATATCCATTATCAAAATGATCTTTATAATATCTATGAACCCCTTTCATCATTCTTTTTCTCTCAAATCACAGAAAAAAATTAGTATCCTAAATACTTTAAAGTGGTATTGTATACTAAAACAAAAACAACAATGACAATAAAGTTCCTCTCTCACTCTCATATAATTAATTGATAAACAGAACAAAACATTTATCAGAGACTTAGGTCAACATGCTTAAAGATGCATTCAGTTTTAATACATAAACACCTGTAAATTCACCATTTCTAAATAAACACTATTAAAAGCCTGATAATAAAAGAAAAAAGAAACCAGCTATTACAAGCATATTTTGCTTAATATTTTACTTACATGTGATTAAATGTTTACTGTTAGAATACAGAGCCAGCCAGGGTGGAATGTGCTAACAAACCTGGTCAGAACTACAGGATGCTAGGGAATCCCTTTGAGATAAACACTTGCTGATATGTGTTGACAGTGACTCAGGGACAATGCCCTAATCAGGCATCTGACATTTGATGCCATACCTCCTGCAGCTTGCAAGCTTAAAAACTTGCCTACTGAAGTCCACAGTGGGACTCCAACAGGTCTTTGAGGGCCAGAAGCCTCTAATCCCCTGCCCCACAGCCCTCGAGGTAGTGGTAAGGGAGCAGCTCTTCCCCTCTACCCTCAATAAACCCGTGTGCCTGCTCCCACATCGGCCTCTGGGTGATCTCTTAAAGCAAGGCTACTCGGACATTTACCTGTTTGCATCCTTCAAAAATGTGAACACATAAAGAACTCCCTAAATATATGTATAATTACTCAAGACAAGGGCAGTAACATCTCAACTGGCACAGTAAGCTAGATGACCATGTCTATTTCAAGGAAAGCAATATATCAACTTAGTTGTTGACAATAAAATGTGCTATCCTTTTGGACAACTTTCTATATGATATTTCAAAATGCAAGAGTGACTTTTAGATAATATATAATCAACACTGAAGATAAGTTTAAAATAAAAATAATGTATCCAAATGTAAAATGTCAGGTGGTTTACCATTTTCACTGAGGAGATAGGCCTAACCTCATTAGAAGCTTTAGGAAATGTCATTTTCCTAATTTGTTGATTCGTTAACCTAATCTCACTAGTTTTATCCTACTTTTAAACACTCCAGAGGAAATATATTTCTTATGGGAAGTATTACTTCATATAAAAGATGACAGATATAATTATTGGCAATAAATGTGTTAAATTCTATGGCGGGGGGTGGGTGGGAGTGGTTAACCTTCCTTCCTTCCTAAAAGATTTCTTTAAAAATAGGATTAAAAAATATACTTTACCTTCACAAAATGGTGGAAATAAAGAAAAAGGTATTAGATGTTGCTATACTATAAAATGTTCATCCTCGAAAATTCATATATTGACATCTTGACTGCCAAGATGGCAGTGTTAAGTGGTGAGGTCTTTAGGGGGTGCTTAGGTCATGAGGGTGGAGCCTCATGAATGGGACCAGTACCTTCTAAGAGGGCCCAGAGACACCTCTAGACCCTTCCACCACATGAGAACACCACAGAGAGTAGGCACCACCTATGAACAAGAGGGCCCTCACCAAAACATGACCATGCTGGTGCCGTGATCTTGGACTTGGCAGCCTCCAGATGTGTGAGAAATAAATTTTTGTTGTTTCTAAGCCACCCAGTCTGTGGTAATATGATATACCTGCCCAAAAAGACTAAGACAGATTTTTCAGTTGAGTATACTGTGTATGTTATGCTCTGTATTTGGTAAGCAGGGGCCCCCTGACTAAAAAAGCTTGCCCTTAAGGGTAGGTTTCCAACCACAGGCCACAGCATGTATACAGAATGTAGGACAAGCTGCTTCTTGTTTAACATGAAGCTGTTAATGATGCCATACCATTGCCTTGACCCAAATTGCTAATTTAATAATGATTTACAGTGCCCCAATTATCAGGATAACAGTTGATGTGGTTTTTACTCTTTCCTCTATCCCTATGATGCAGAACACTAAAACTGGGAGCCCTGGTGGTGTTTATAATACGTATATTGTGATGTTATAAAGATTGTTACAAATGCTCTGCTTTGTTGCTGTTCAGAATATGCTATATGTTGCTACTTAGATATTAATGTACAGATTACAAAATAACTTTAAAATATCACTGGATAGAAATGATCATTATAAAATATGAAATGGAGATTTGGGAATGAAAACTTCTTAACCTTGTAAAGTCAGCAGCTTCTAAATTGTTGTATTTGCTCACTTTACAGCAATGACCCTAGTGTTGTTCTTCGTCATGATCAAGTGTGTGATTAACAGCAAAACATTAGAGCAAGCCACAGAATAGCAAAAAACAAAACAAAACAAAACACAAAACACCAAAAAAACATACCTCATGTTATAGAAGTCTTGGTTTAAAAAGCCACAACACCCAACTAAACTTCAGACAGGATGTGCAAATTTTAGGTCTGACTCAGCATGTATCAATTACTGCAGTGTATCTGGGTTCAGAGTCCTATCATCTGCCTTTTCATCCATCCCAATTAAGCTAGCAAACTCAGGAATTTCAACACATCTATCTCTATCTATCTATCTATCTATCTATCTATCTATCTATTGCTAAGAGTAAATAGTAAGATGGAGACAGAGGTGAGGGAGGTTGGCAGGAACCAAGATGATAACATCTTATGAGTCAGAAGCCAAGTCAGTGAGCTGCCAGAAAGCAGCACAGCATACTGCTACACCAATAACATGCACTTGCACTTGGTATTGACAGTCAATAAAAAGGTTCCAAATATTTCTTAAAATAACCTTTTTCTTTTGTAAAAAAAAAAAAAAAAAAAAAAGAGACTGACCCATGGAATAAGAATCTATGAATTCATGCTAAGATAAACAGATGAAGACTGTCTTGGCCAGTGGAACATCACAAGCTGGACAAGTGGCTATACTGTACACTGCGCTTGCCCTACTGGGAGGCCGCTGCTGTGACAGCATCAATGACCACCAGACATTCAAGAGGGGATAGTGGGGACCATCCAGGCTCAATGGAGTTGCCAGGTGACTGCAGCCATGTGGAGAGACCAGAAATGCCCAACAGCCCACCTTTAAGTGCAGAATTATGAGCAAATAGCTGTTTTTAAGCCACTTAAGTTTGGGGTGATTTATTGTATAGCAATAAATAATTCTACTGCAGAACATTTTAAAGGTAGAGGCAAGGCACGCATGTGTGGGGAGATGTGGAAGAAGTTTTAGGTTTAGAATGGAAGAATATCTATCTGTCCATTCATCTACTCTCATCCACAGAAGATTGAAAATGGCCCCATGATTGGTAACCTGGACTTGTCCCTCTGGCACTAAGCTCTTTTTAAACTATTACATTCTCACCTGTTGTTTCCATCCATAATAATCTACAAATATAGATTTCAGAATGTAAGAGCAGAAAGGCTCTAGAGATGACCAAAAGATGAGGAAGTTAAAACCAAAGAAGTGACTCATTCCTAAAGTACCACAGACTAATTACTTTTATCATCAAAAACAGAATCCAGAGCTGCTACGACTCAGCATGATGTGCTCTGGGCTGTACAAACCTGCCCGGTCATAACCACACATTCTGTCTAATTTAGCCTTTACGAACTGTTCACAGACTCGCTAGCCTCAAGAGAACTAGCCTTTCTCATGCCCTAGTACTCATGCGGTACAGTCCCTTCTTTGTGCAGTCAGGCTCAACGAATGGACTGAATTGTCCAGGTGGTGCTCACAGAAGCAACATAGAACAAGGCGAGCAGCATGTCATACGCTAGCTAAACGGCCACAGTAGCCACGCTGCTGAATCAAGACCAGAACTCAGGCTGTCAGCACCAAAGTGACTGGAGAAACAAATAGGCCACCCTAAACCCCACCGAACATGTTCGTTCAATACTGAGCCTTGCTGAGCATCAAGTCTCACTAAAAGGTTCACTAACAAGGTCTCACCAGCACACTTTGAAACAGACATTCCATCTCTGGAAAACCTGCCCTTCAGATGTCGACGACTATGCAGTTTGGTGAGTTCATTCTCTCATCACCCTCTCCCTCAACTGTTTCCAGGGCCAAGGCCCCCAGTGAAATTTGCAATTAATAATTTCTAATGGGACACCGAGAGGCCTGCATTTTGAATAACCTGCATTTTGAAGCAGGTTTCCCTCATCTTCCTTCCATATCCTTCTATGGCAAGAATAAATTAATATAATTAAAATAAAAAGCATTACTTTTAGGTGATTTTCAAAACATCCCTGTATGATACAAAATTAGGGGTAGGGAAATTAAAAACCATCATCATATTAAATGAACTCTATTAATCTCTACCATGCTGTCCCTTTTCTTCAAATAATTTCTTTATATTTCCATATTAAATTTCTGTACGCCTATGGCCATGTTCTTTGGTTACTTTGACCTAAGTTAATCGCCTCTTTCAGGAACTTCTTCCTCTTGTCTCCACAGAAAACAGTTTTCCTGATTTCCTGTCTTCAACTATCCTTAAAGTACATCTTTAAAGTATTATATACTTAAGAATGATACAAAAAGAAAGAAGCAGGTAAAGTCCTAGACACCTCATGCTTGTGGAGTCCAAGAAGACTGACTTGATGTAACCCTGGAGAGGAATCTATCTGCTTACATAGACTCTCATGGTCAACTAAGAGCCCAAATTTTATAAACAATAAGGGTCTAGCAGTCATTTGCTGACAGGGACTCCACGTACACTCTGTATACTGGGAAGAACCTCAGACTGAACACTCAGCTTCCAGCACTATGCCCTGTTTGCTTAATGCTGACTGTGTCAACCATGGAAGGGAAGCCCTGGTTTTGTCTTTCAGCCAACAAACTGAGACCTGCCCTGTCCAATCAGAACTGCATGATTATATCCTTATTTGCATCTATACCAGGCAATCGGAACACAGTACCAACCAATGAAAACTGCATGATTCAGACCAATCAGAACTGGAAGAATTCAGAAACCTCATCCGCACACAATTGGACCAATTGGGAATCTGAGCAGAACCTTTCTCTCATTTGTCTAGGTGGGGTACACTTCCAGTTTCCACTGGAGGCTGTGCTTCCAGGGTCTGCAAACTGTTTCACCTGAGTCACGTCTCTCTGTTTCAGTACCTCTTTGGGAATTTTGGTTTGCACAGGCTTCCTTCCCTTTTCTTTTTCTTCTGCTTCTCTTGATCTCACCTGAACATTTTTCAAAAGAAATATTTTATCTAGAAATTGTCTCTTATCATTTCCTTAGTGAACAGGGATAAATTTTTAAATGAAGTGGGGGCTTTCTACCATTACTCTATGTTCAATCACAAGAAATTCTGGTACTTTAAAAAAACTTTTGTTTTAAAAGAATTCTGCAGGACCTTGAAGTTCAGTAAAGGAAGTCTAAAAATCATGGTGCTTCAGACTAGTTATTACAATTTCTCTAAAAGATTAGAAATAGTACACCCAAGTAAAAACCTTTTTTCTAGCTATCCACATTCTTTAATCCTCATAGATCTCTAGCACTTGTTTAAAAACAAGTAGAAGTATGTTCATTAATGCCACGCCGAGGGTGTACAGTGACTTAACAAGGTAGTTAAACTGGAAGGTACACCCTTAAGGCCAGAGCCCAAAACGCTAAGCTGTATCTTCCAATGTGGCAGCAAAATCAAATCAGTTTGATTATACTGATAGGAAAAACAAATTACCCATGATCAAACACGTAATCAAGAGAGGGGGAAAAAGAATCTGCAATACAAATCACCCACCAAATCAAAGACATCAGAGAAAAAATGTAAATTAATGCATGTAAAATTTGTCGATAAAAGGCCAATATAGATAATCCAATGCAGACAAGAAAGGATACCTGACACGCATTCAGATAATTGTCAACCTTTCCCATGAAAGTAAGCAAACCAAAAAGTGCTCAGAGAAAGAATAGTTTAGCTTGTCAAAAACATACTCCTGACCCTGGCTGGTAGCACAGTGGGTAAGGTGCCGGCTTGCGAACCCAAAGGTTGCAGGTTCGATTCCCCAGCCAGGGCACATAACAAGGTTGCAAACCAGGTCTTCATTCAGATCTGTGGCTGGAGGCAGGTGAAAAGCAACCATACATTGATGTCTCTCTCCCTCTCTGCCTCTCTCCCTTCCCCTATTTCTAAAAATAATTAAATAAAATCTTAAAAAAAAAAAAGAAAAATACCAGCTTTTAAAAAAAAAAACAACATACTCCTTGGTTCTCTTGTTGATCTTATCCATAGGAGAAATCAAAGGAAGTTTAAAATTAACATTTTAATTAATTGAGAAATACAAAATAAACGTATTTTTCTTCATTCCCCCATTCAAAAGTCAGGATTAAGAGCTTTAAAAAAAAATGTACATAAGCTCTGGCTGGTGGCTCAGTGGGATAGTCACCAGCCTGTGAACCCAAAGGTCCCTGATTCGATTCCCCAGCCAGGACACATACATAACCAAGTTGCAAACCAGGTCTCCAGCTAGGTCCTTAGCTGGAGGCAGGTGAAAGGCAATCATACATCGATGGTTTGTCTCCCTTTCTTTCTCCATCCCTGCCCTTCTCTCTAAAAAATAATGAGAAAAAAAAAAAGTATACATACATCCTCAACTTTTATCAGGTCCAAATTGTCCTGGAAATGATTAGGGGAAAAAACATGGATGATACACCCAAGAATACAAACTGGTGAAAACATAAAGAGCACACATCGCAGAAGAACACTAATTTTTTTTTTAATTAGAGCACAACTTTTCACACCACTAAATGCCTCCAATTTTCCTAATTAAAACCCCTGAATGGATTATTTACACTATTTGCTATAGCTAATAAACAGAAGTAGTCATACCTTAAAACTGAACACCTTTAGAGATCTCTTCCCTTCAATAAGCATAAAAAGATTTTTTATAAACACCAACAAAACTAACAAGTTACATTTAATTCACAGAAGCAGGAACAATTAGTCATGTAATGTCTTCATCTGCACAAATTTATAGTCCTTTCATCAGAACACGCAGAACACGTAAAGGAAATTACTATGCTGAATTTCATCCAACTTCCATCCGTATTTCAATTTTAAAACTTAATTAAAACTGGCAGTTTTACTAAGAAGAATCAAATTTCAATAAAATGGATGTATTATTTTTTAAAAAGAAAATGCAAAAGAAAAATCAGGATGTCCCAAGCAAAGGATTAACAGAGCTTTGATTAGAACTGAAAGCCATGAGTTAAATGGGTGTTTTGAATTACCACTTTTATTAAAACACAATCCTTTACATGAAGCTCTCTGGATCTTTTATTAGTTCTAGAATATTGAAAGAAAATGTTTAGCTTCACATAATAGGGACTCTCATATCACGGAAAAATGATGACGAAATTACATCTGGGAAATTCACTCCTTCAGTATTTCCCTTGGTAGCACCAGGTATTTTAGAATCAAAAGAAACCTTAGCAACAATCAAATACTTTTCTACAGAAGAGGACTCCCAGCTATGGGGCAGGGCAGCATGGGAAATGAAATTCGTCTTTAGTCACATCAGTCTGTTTACCAAAACATGGTCTTTTTCATGGGAATGACACATTACATGAAAGGGTTTAAGGAGCAGCAGGCTGGGCTGGAAGGCCTGCAGCTGCGGCAGGAAACCAGGCTGACCGTGACCCACCCCCCACAAAGGACCGCCCCTCCCCCAGGGGATTAGGCTGTTGCCTTGTAATACGGCAAGGCTCCCGGTGACCTGGGCACTGCCCTCTCCATGGAGCTCTGTTGAAAAAGCCAATTAGGGGTATATACTAATATTCAAGTGATTGACATGGCTCAGTTTAGTAGTTCCTAATGCAAACTGAATACAAAGTGTAGCTGAAATGGAAAAGCAGTTGCAGTTAGATGGAAGAGAATAATATTTAATATTCCATATACACATATAGCAAGAATGAGGCAACTAAAGAGATCTAGGGTGAAAGTATCAAGCAGAAAAGGAATTCGCAGTTCTAAAAATCAGGAAAATGATTTGGGCATAGACACAGGCAACAGCATGGTAACTGCCGGAGGGAAAGGGGGTGGGGGAAGATAGCAGGGAGTAAACGGGGCATACGTGGTTGACCTGCAGTGATGAACAAACACTACAATGTACAGATGATATTTTATGGTACTGTACACCTGAAACCTACGTGATTCTATTGACCAATGTCACCCCAGTAAATTTTTAAAGAGTTGGGGAAAAGCATAATTTTATTCAAATTCCATTTTGAAAAAAAATTAATGCCTCTCTGGTATATGCTCAAGCTTGATCAAATTGGCAAATGCAATATGCGCTTGTAAAGCCATAGTGCTTTTAAAATCCATCATCATAACTCTTATTGTAAATTGATTATATTCTGTGACAAATGATGCTGCAGACAAAAGCAGCAGTTTTAGACTTGGAAGGCACGCTGCAGATCACCTAATCTAGCTGCCTCTCATTTTATAAAGATACTGAGGCCCAAGGGCATTCATGGAAGAGCTGGGTGGACCCCAGAGCTCCTGACTGCCCAGCTAGTCTGCTTTTACCCACAGCCTGTGAAACTGTCCTGAACTTGCCAAGGCCACTCATCTCTACAACACAGTCTGTCTCACAAAAATGGATCCACAGGAGTTTACATTAAGGCCCTTACCTTAACATAAGAAGCAAATGTTTGTTCTATGCTTACTTAATCCATATTCAACACTCTGTTTTGAATGCCCAGCTCATTACCCACATCTCTCCCCACACCCACCTGGTTGCCACAAAAGTAGATTCCACACACTGTGACCCTAATTCCCTAGCCACCTTATTCCCTAGTCCCTGCCATAACTGCTTGGTGCAGGACTGGTCCCAGCTCCAAGCAGGTGCAATAAATCTTTCTGGGCTTAGGACCTTTGTACTGAACTCTCAATGTTGAATGATGAGACGTAAAAAAATGGAGCCAGTCATTGGCCTCCACAGTTTGGCCTGGAGGGGGCGGAGGTGCTGATGGAAGCAGAGACAGAAACTGAGGGATCCTAGCAGGGCTGGTTTGTAGCCCTGGTTCCCTCCATGCTTCAGGCTTTGGCCTCCCGAACGTGCTCTAGTGTCCTGAAGACAAAGCCCTCTTTTTGCTCAGCTAGAATGGGCATAATACTTAATAATACAACTGATCTAGGCCAAACCATTTTAATTTCATGATCAACTTTCCTGAGAAAACTGATAATCCAGATAGTGGACCACAACAAATAGGATTACATCTGAAAGCCAAGTTTCCAGTGGACAAGAGGAAGAAACAACTTTTCTGTAGGCTGTTTGATGACGAAGGACCCACCACTGGGGAAGTGATGTGCCTATCCATGAAGACAGTGCTTGTCCCCAAAAGTAGCTGGAGAAAGAGCCAGGAGGAAAGGGAGAAGAGAAGGGAAGATTAAAATTTCCTTCGACTTGAGGCTCTATGCTTATTTGAAAAAATAATTCAGATAGGCTGACACCAAGATTTTTCTTCTTCCATCTCATACAAAATAAATTAAATCTGCTAACAACTCATATTTTGCTTGCAATTTGCTTCTAGGTGGTGGTTTTAAGTAGATATACTGTTCTAACAAGCCTTGAGATAGCAAGCAGATGAGTTCAGGTGGAAAAATCAAGGCCTCCCTTACTTCTGCTGAGAATAACTGTTTAACACGCCATCTGTTTATCAGAAAGTAAAAGCAAACGTATGAGAGACACTTTCTCTTCCCCTTCTGAACCCAAGTAGGGTGTTGGAAGCCAAGGTGGTCCTGGAATCTACAGCAAGAAGTGTGCTCTTCTTCACACCCTTCTGCAGAATCTAGGAGCACTGAGCCCAGGTGTTAAACATACTTATTTTAAAAAAATAAAAAACAAAAAACAAAGATTATCTAGTTAGATCATTCTTGAGAGAAGGCAGCTGATACATTCTTCTCTTACTGCCTTCTATGTATGTAGATTGAGTAGAACTCCTATTCTTGTTACAGAAAAGAATCAGCAGCAGCAAAAACAAACACACACACACCAGATGAAAGCTGACTAGGCCCTAAACTGGGCTGACCCATGGATGTTCTTCTTCTTAAAATAAATAAACAACATTGCTTACTTACAAAGGTATTTTCAAACGAGGATGGACACCATGTCTAAAAGGGCTTTACTGCTCTCTGGCAAAAGCAGATTAGACAGCACAACCCCTCCTACACCCTAGTACCTGAACTCTTCTCACTACCTCCTGAGTTCTAAGAAGCCTAATAAGAGTAGGTTTGCCCACATGCCAGTCAGTAGCATGCCACAGGAAGGAATCTAACATCCTAAATCTTTCCAGATGAGTCGGTACCTAAATACTCTGCGTGTGTGTGTGTTCCTGCGTTATCTTATGGTAGATGTGTCATCATGTTGTGAAAGGATGTGGGGACAGAGGTGAGAAAATGGAAGGAGAATTGGGAGGCATGAGTGAGAGATAAAATAAATATGCACCCTTGTTTCCATCTCAAATCCCATCTGAGACCCAACTGATCTACAGAATGTGGAAGATAATAAGAGAAATAGACGACAATAATTCAGTGTGACGTCAAATGCATGGAAAAAGCAAAGTGACTGGTGGAGGGCTGAACACGCACAGCTGGCCATCTCACCTTTTTCCCAAGTAACAAGGGAATTTCCCTGAAAGGCCAGAGGACAGGATTGTGGAGACTTTAGATGGCAAATTAAGCCACAGTAAATGATCCGATGAAGGTATGCCACTAACAACTTGTATATACAAAGGGACCCTTAGGGATTTTAGGCAATAAAATCTCCAGTGAGCTGCAGGAGTATCCAGTCTTGGCCCCGGAAACAGAGTGAGGAGAACAAAACCAATGTGTGAAAAGATGTAACAGGTATGTCCCAAGGAAAGCATTTGGAAGATAAAAATAAAATATTAAAAGAACATCTCAGCCCTGGCCCGTACGTAGCACAGTGGTTAAGGCGCCGGCCTGCGAACCCGAAGGTCGCAGGTTCGATTCCCCAGCCAGAGCACATGACCAGGTTGCAAACCAGGTCTCCAGTCAGGTCTGTGGCTGGAGGCAGGTGAAACACAACCATACATTGATGTCTCTCTCCCTCTCTGCCTCTCCCTTCCCCTTTTTCTAAAAATAATGAAATAAAATCTTTTTAAAAAAATTAAAAAAAAAAAGAACATCTCAGCCAAATACTCTATCTAAAACCCCTCCTGATTCCCTTCCTACAACTACCCATCCCTTCAAGGCTGTTCAGATTTGACCTCTTTCCTCCGCAAACCCATCCTGAAATATTCCAGCCCAGGCTGGCCTTCCTTTCAGTCTCAGCTTCTGAAGGACATTTAACAGGCTATGCAGGGTGTTTATGTGTATCTTACTCTTTTTTTCCTGCAAACTCTGTATCTTAAAACATACTTAGAAAGTAAAAAGGAAAAAGTTAGGTACCACGCAATGAGTGACCTCATGTATAGAAAAGATTGAGACAACCAAAAAACTGCCACTCGTTTAAAAAAAGTGGCAATTAATTCTTCAAATCTGCACCGTACAGCCATTTTGTTAATATTCTGTTAGCTAGCCTTAAATGGCCCTCAGGTTATTTATTACTGCATCAAAGAAGAGGAAAAGTTATGTAAAAGAAACTTATTCCATAGAACAGCTTCTTTTCATTATTTCTCTTATTCACATTTTTATGACTATCTTTGAAAACCTTTAACCACTTGTTCCAGACAATGAACTTTTTGCTTTGTCTAAGTATTTTTCCTCAGACTGAAAAACACTCATAAATATTTGATTCTTTCCTGTCATTTCCTACATGTCTCTGATTTTATGGGAAGGACCTTGAAACACGTGATCTGTTTTAGGCAGTTATCTCCGGAAAGAACAGAAAACTCATTAACCACCATCCACCAGGAAAAAATCCCCTTGTTCTTGTGATCTGAAACAGGCACATTTTCTTCACATGCTTCAAGGCAACAAATACAATGGAATGCATAACTATTTAAAACATATTCCAAGTCTAACAAACAAGAAGGGGCTTTGCCATATCAGTGTCTCAGTGCTCAATTTGGCTAAGAAAGGCTGGAGACTACATACATTCCTGAAATAAGAAAGAGAGAGATTCGTGATCATCTGAATATAAAGACATTTGCTTGAGGGCAGTAAGACACAGCAGTATCTTACCTTCAAGAATTAATTCTCTAACTTCCCTCAAAATCTTATTTTTCTAAGTCAGAAAGTCTTGATAAAAATCATGCATTAATACAGGGACTGGAATATTTTCATTTACAGTTCTAATGGGAGTTTAGCTATATGTGATTCAATTTTTCAGGATAAAAATTTCTCCTGATATTCTTGCAGCTACTGTAAGATTGTGCATGCATTTGTTTAATGGATTGTCTAGAAGGCTTTGCCAAGTTCTACAACGTTCCATTATGCATTTATCAAGCAACTTATGAATTATTTAACATTTCCTTCTATTCCACTATCAGATGGTCTATAATGTTTCTAAGTTTCTTTCTCCTTTGACTATAATTTTTCTATTCAATAAAAGTTCCCATTTGAAAATATTAACTTGGCTATCAAATAAATCACCTTCCCTATCAAAAGGGAAGAATGACTGGAATCATTGTTCAATATGAGAGAATACCCTGAGCCAAAATGCTTTTCTAAATAAGTGCTACGTAGCATCCAGTAAGTGCAATACAACATGCCTGGTCTCCGCACTAGGAGGAAACATGCCACTGTCCTCCAGGAGCTGACAATGATGAGACAGGCGACCCTACACATATAAGGAAGCAAGAAGTCTGAAAGCATGAGGAATGGAACATAAAGAATGTATGTTAATGGTTAACCTGAACATACTGACCTACTCACCTCTGCGGTGTGAACATGCCCATGAGTGGTAGTAATACCAGGAGCCCCATCCACGGCTCCATAACGGAACAGACAAATTAACAGCAGACCTCTTGGCGGCCTGCACAGGGCATGAGAAAGGCAGCCCTGGGCAAAATGTTTAAGTAGATTTATTCTTCAGTCCACTACTGCTAGCCTTCCTTCTCTTCTGTATTTTCCTTATGGTCATTCATACAAAAGGTCCCCTGTAGCCGCTGCAGAAGACAGGCAACAGCACCCAGTCTCACTGTTAATAAGTCATCTGTTCTTGTCAATTTTCTGTCCCCCATTAGTCTATAAACTTGTTGGGGACAGAGGCTCATTTTCACCTCAGAACCTACCTATGGGATTTGGCTCAGAAAATGTTTGTTCAAGGAACAAGCTGACAAATGTGCCCCAAACTTTTCCCCCATCAAAAGTAGCCTGTCCTCTGCCCTGAGGGACTTCTCAGGTGACAAATGATCTGACAACCCAATGGAGGAATGTATTAGTGGGTGTAAATTCTTTGCTATTAAATCACTTACTCTTTTTTTTAATTTACCTTTTTTCCTGAAGATTTTATTTATTTATTTATTTATTTATTATTTTTAAAGAGAGGGGAAAGGAGAGAGGCAGAGAGGGAGAGACATCAATGTATGATTGCCTTTCCCCTGCCTCCAGCCACAGGCCTGGCTGGAGACCTGGCTTGCAACCTGGTTATGTACCCTGGCTGGGAACTGAACCAGTGACTTCTGGGTTTGCAGGCCAGCGCCTTATCCACTGTGCCACCAGCCAGGGCTCACTTACTCTTTTTTAACCCTAGTTTCCTCAACTATCAAATGTTCTACACTAATAACATTTGCTCTACACATTTCTTGGTGAAATCAAAAGGGTACACTATAAAGCACTATATAAATGCAAGGTCCTATTTTTAGCTGGATTTTATTGATACTCTGGACTTCTGATCTCAAAAGTGTAGTCTGTCATGTAGGTATCATTCATGGTATTCCCCCAAACTGGAATTATCTTCTGGAGGGTGGACCCCTTGTAATATAGGCTTCCCCTGCTAGGTGAGTGTTCTAGGAATCCATCTGTGTCAATGTGCCAGCTGGTGTTGTTGTGAGAGGCTGCGTTTGGCTTCCGTGATTTTTTTTTTTTTTTTTTTTTTTAAGATTCTTTCAACATGTTTGCCCATTTCCTGATGGGTAATTTATGAGCACACTTGCCCACACTGTGCTGAGTGTTCAACAGCAACATTTGACCAAAAATAGCATGACCCCTATGTCCTACAACATGGGTTATGTTTTATGTAAGAAATAATTAAAATTAAAAAATTTAAAGATTGTATTTATTTTTACATACAATAAAGGGGAAGGGAGGGAGAAAGAAAGGGAGAGACACACTATCAGTTGGTTGCCTCTCACATGTCCCCAACTGGGGATCTGGCCCTCAACCCAGGCATGTGCCCTGACCAGGAATCAAACCTAAGGCCTTCTAGTTCATAGGCCGGCACTCAGTTCACTGAGCCACACCACCAGAGCAAAAATCAAACAGTTTAGATATCTATGATGAGATTCATCAAGCACATTATTTTATGGGTTGAAAGTTACTTTTGCATTTAAGATAGTCAAATGTGCATAAAAACTAAAAATCTAAAATGTCTAATTCTATTACTGTGTATGATAAATTCAGTCTTATGACTCAGGTTATATTTAGTATGTGAACACCGGGACATGGAAAATGATTTGTGTTCAATGAACAAGATACAAATAATTCTCAACTGAAATGCTGCTCCTTGTTCTCTAATACTGCTTAAAAATATTTATAGCAAAGGGTCAATTCTGGGGATAATAGTCACACTGTATGGTAAGTTCAGGGCCACTCCAACAACAACTTTGAGAAGGAAAATGCCATTTTAAGAAGCAGAAAGGGAAGAATGTATGGAAGAGGAAAGTCCTCTCTCCTCCTGCCTCAGATCTGGGGTCCATGAAAGATCAGCAACTGAAAGCAAGCAGAATGTTGTGCAAAGCAAAGTCACTTCCTATCCTGTTCTCCCCACCCGATTACACTAAGAGAGATGCTATGACTCTAAGCCTTGCTGCTAAAACAAAAAAAAAGAAACAAAACACCTAACTCTTAAGCTTCTAAATCCTTGTCTCCTCTGCGCAGGAGGGATTCACAGGGGAAGTGAATGAACTGTTAGCATCACCAGCTAACAGCTTCCATTCAGCCTTCTTCCTGAATCAATTCAGCAGATACACAGGGTACAAATACATACAGAGCAGAGGAAACCTCTTCAGGGCTTAAAGAATGGTGGGGTTGATATAGCACCTCTGAGAGTTTCCATAAGTACATGATCAATTTAACACTCTGAAAACAAGTGGAGACTGTGATAGAGGTTTGCGATCTGAGTAACTGGTAAGCTGTTAGGTCAATGTTACTGCCAAGACCAAGCAGCAATAGCTGGGTTTTTGGGGAGTGCCCACTGTCCCCGCTTGCTACAGGAGGCACAGATTTAACAATGTGGAGGGAAGGAAACCCGTGGCTATAGGTTCTGGAATGGTGAATGGCTTTCTGCTGGGTACAGATGCCAAAGGCCTTTCATATTTCCAATTTAATTTTGGAAAATAGTTGTTTCAGTAAGTTTTTCAGGAAAATTTAATCTCGTAATTACTTGCAGAAATTCTGAAACCATTCCTGAAGGACTAATGATTTTATTTCCTCAAGGTCAGCCGGTCAATCGCTCAGCACTTATTGAAATTCCCCTACGAGAAAAATCAACTATTAAGGAAATGGAAAACACAGCTCTCACCTTCCAAGAATTTTCCATGTGAGGAGAAAAATTTAAAAAAAAGATACAGTTGACAAGTGATTGAAATCACCACATACTTAAAAATTATAAGTAGAGAATACTATTATCAGCTATATCTATGAACATAGTTCTTGACATGGGCTCAGATTTCAGAATTTTAAAAAGGAGGTGGGAAGGAAGGCAGGTGGATCTGGTTCTAATGCTGGTTAGGGTGAAGACCTCCTAATGTATGGAGAAACACAATGCCATATAAAACGAACTGATCCGCAGACACGAGACCTAGTTAGGTCATTCCAGGGGAGTCAATACATCTGAACCCTCTCTTGGCACTTTAAACTAGGGGTTATAATCTTACCTAGCAATATCACAAGGTATCAAATGAGATATATGAGTGCTTTGAAACCTGTGAGAGACATTATGCCTAGCAAATTTCCACCCCCCTCTTTTTTTTTTTTTGTTCATATACTTAACCTTTTGTGTGTATATTACTACCATAATTTGCTTAGAAGGGCAAAAAAATAGAAAATATTTACAATAAATTTAATCCTTAAATCATTAACAAGAAGTCAAAAAATACTTTCCCCAAAGAACAAAATGGATGGTAATGAGAGATTAGTTTAAGAAACCAGAAACCAACAGCAAAGCCATGTTCAAGCACACAGGGTAAAGTAAGGTGAGGCAACTACCCAGAAAGCCAAGCCAAAAATAATTCATTTGAAAGCATTTTTGTAATATTGTTAATATTTATGTTCAATAGAAGGTGCTTTGACTTAGCCCAAATAATTGTTCACTTATTTTGGGATTTAAATGTATTCCCATAGAAAAGCAACTAATGGGTAATTTATGTATTATGACTCATGCCTACATCATAGTGGGACAAGTAGATCTAATGACAAGGCCCAACTACTATCTGTATCTCCTCCCATTACTAGTCTTGAATCACTTTCCTTCCCTGGGTCTCACCGGCACAAAATGGAGGTAGTACCATTCACCCACTTCACTGTGTTATTGAACTAATCAAGTGAAATAACGCTTATAAAAGAGCCTTTTAAAATAAATAAGCTGCATGCATGTAAGTTCATTTGTTTTCTTTTAATAATGAATAAGCATTTATTTAACAAGTAATAACAATTTTTACCAACCCCAGGAGTCTCAATGCCTATGAAATCTCAAACTAAAGACAGAAAAGCTATAGCAAACCTGAATCCTGGTGCTTCGTGAGGGGAAAACTCAGGGGGAAAAAATGAGTGCGTTAAGGAAATGAAGCCTCATAAGGAGGTAGCGGGGCATTTGCAAGAGAAGCTGACAGAGGTCTTGAATACTACCAGGTGTAAAAATAACAACTTGACCCAACCCAAGCTGGCAGAGTTCCGTAGGGTTTTTTTTTTTTTTTTTAGGTTTTTAACCCTTACCTGAGGGTTTTTTTTTTTTTTTTTTTAAATTGAGAAACAGGAAGGGGGAGGGGAAAGAGACTGGTTGCTTTTTCAGAAGCTCCCCAACCCAGGGGATCAAACCTGTGCCCTGACCAGGAATAGAACGGCCTTTCAACCTATCCAATGATCCTCCAACCAATGGAGCCACACAAGCCAGGAGGAGTTCCACAGGCTGAGTTCTTAAAGCCACTGCGCTAGGCTCTGAGGAAAGTGACACTATCATGACTCCTGTGTCCGTCTACAACACGGTATCTTCTGGGCCAGGGCATTTAGCAGTTGACGGCCTCTGTCTGTGACTGCCACGGTGCCTTTCAGAACTGCAGTAATTCATGTTCTGCTTTTTGCTCCATGTTTCAAAGGCTTTCATTTAGTCAGTTCACAGCTGTACCGTTCTTTAAATTTGTTTTGAAAATACAGTTATGTCTAAAGAACAGAGGCAACCACGGATCATTTTGGTGTATTTCCTTCTAGGCTTTCGGGTTCTAAGTAGTTTGCAGACAGCTAAGCCCATTCAGTAAAACATCCTGTAGCCTTTCTCGTTTAAGCATTCTTCAAAATACTGAGTAGGTGTTCAGTATCTATTTATACAAACATGACTAGATGGCCAGAAATTATTCTAACTTGTCTGTACCGTAATTCATCTTTTTCTTGTTTAATGTTGTTGACATTCCCTGGTGTTTTGCCACATCCAGGTCAAAAGTTTTATTTCTTGGTTCCATATTAGGCTAAGGGCTGGGTCTACTATGACTATTGCATGATTCCACTGGAGAATCGATCGCAAAGGGCTGGAATGGACACCTTCAATTTTGACAACATATCACTGTCATCTTTATGGGCTAAGTTCACATCCATCTGCTTTATGAAGCTTTAATGCCCCAATGACTCTAGCCACTGCCTATGTCCTTCTCTCAACTCCTATAGCACATTCAACAAAATAATTATATATAATCACCCCCTAATTGTTTAATGTCATGTTACTTTTTTTCTCTTGGATTAGTCCTGCCTCCCTGTGATGGATACCAACTGTTCTTGCAGTCAGCATCTATTTAGCTCCTTTGGGTGCGTGTCCCATGTTCTTACCTGGAGCACCAGCCACTCTCTGACTCCCAGCCCAGTTCCAGAAGAACTGTGTCCAAGACATTAACACGTTTCATTCCCCTGTGTATGGTGACTGCTTCAGGGTCAGACACACAATGCGCTATGGACCAATGACAGTCAGGCCCAAGACTTTTTACTCGTTTGGGGGAAGACACTTTACAACTGCACTCAACAATTAAAGAATATAGGACTGGGGCCAGTGATTGAGGTCATCTTGCTACAACAGGATGAAGATAAAGCAAACATAAAGAGAGTTGAGGTATAAAGAAACAATCTGGTTCAGGTAAACTCTGTGAGCCTCTAGACCAAACTACTCCTAAAATTTTATATACATAGGTCAATAAGTTCCCCCCTTGATTGAGCTAGCTTGACTTAAATTCTGTCACTTGCAAAATCAATTAGAAAACAGAATACTAAATGACTTGCCAATTAAATTTTGAACTCTCTGAGCATGAGATTAGGCTTCCTCTGATTCTAAAAAGTACTGAGAATAGCGTTTAATGTTGCATGTACACCTCGGGTCCAGGGTCATGTTTTGTTTTGTATCTGTCCCAACAACTAATACAGTGATGGACACAGAAAACACCTGTCTGTTACTTCCTGGAGCTCACCTCCAACTAGAATAAAACACTCTTGTAAGTACCAACCTCATCACAGCCTTCTAGGTGGGGACAATGTCACCAGCATGCAGTGCTTCCTATCCTCTGCAATAGGATATGCATTAACCTCCAGGCATCCAGAGAAATTGGCTGGGAATAACCTCAAACCTCTTGGGGCAACAAATGATTTTTAGGAACACAGTCTTCTTTCAACACCTCCAAATGTCAAAGGACTAACATTTGCCTTTTCAAGGAACAGCTTACATTTTATTTTTTACTTTTCTGGGTCTATTGCCATTCCTCCAAGAACAATATCCAACTTTTCTCTTCCCCTGAAAAATCTCCAAAAGGATGACTTTAATCCTCCTACTCCAAAGTAAAGGAAAAGGCCTGCTTCATTGAAAGAAAAGACTTTTATAAGACCCTGAAACTATTTAGGTGCTACAGTGGCAACTGCTTTTTTTTTTTTTTTTCTTTTCTTAATGTGAAAAAAAAAACACAATATGTGGAAAGAACCCTCTTAACTTTAAGCATACAATAGAGCATTGTTAACTATACGCAGTGTTGTTGCACAGCAGATTTCTGGAACTTAATCATCTTGTTCTTTGTTCTTAGTATAACTGTCTTCTAAAAGAGAATGCCCACAAATAAACAAACAAACAAATAAATAAATAAATAAAAACAAAACCTGAAGACCTGATGACACAGCTCAAAATTTAGAACTATGTTCTCTATCACATGACTCTTTGAAAGGCAGAGGACACCTGGTCTGTCTATCTCAAAAGCTTAAAGCCCAGGCATGAGATAAGAAAGGATAGGAATATTGTTATTAAAACTGTAACTTTTAAAATCATGCTAAATTTCATAGTCCCTCTTTTTAAAATTATTTTTTGATGGATATAGGCTAACATTACTGAAAAATCACTTCGATTAGGCTGACAAATGGGACCTGCCTATTTTTGAGGGCTACAAATCCCGCTGAGGTCACTACTACAGAAATATGTGGCGCCAGAAGTACAGACAGGAAAAGTAACGTGTAATTTTTTTCTAAACAATCAGCTATGAATAAAATGCAAAAATACTTGACTCACCCCCAAAGAAAAATTGTTTTCTAAAATATTTTGTTGATCTTTTCAGAATTGGACTTTCAAGGTTGTGCTCTTGAATATGTAACAGCAAAATGTCATGCCACAATATATACTATTTTAGAAAAATATTGCCAATTAGAAATATAAATTATTTTAAAAACAACTCAAAAGGATGAATGCCACAGAAATTTCACTAGAAGAGATTTATTCCTAGAAAGAAGTGCAACACTTTGCAACATAATACCATCTTTAACACTTGAACTCCACATAATGGTGAAGAAATCAAATCACCATGGTACATTCATGTTTTATATATATATACCTGAAAACTAAAAAAATATATATGTTTAACTAATGCAAAAAACATTAAAAAGGAAAACAAGAAGGATAATAGGGTTAAATTACCAAAAGGACAAAATACAGTGAGACAGTGAAAATAAACTGAAATTCAAGAATCATGATTCTTGAAGCAATTCTGTACCTATCCATTAAAATAAGACAAAAAAAAAAAAAATACTTAAGAAGCTTCTTTAACTAGATTCTTACCAAATCTCCTCTATCTTATCAACCCAGTGGGATTATATAGTTGCTATGTAGCAAAAGATTTCATAGGAATAAGAAATGAGAATTCCTTCCTTTTAATTGTTGTACTTTTTAATTTTTATTTATTAGGATGACATTGGTTAATAAAACTATATTGGTTTCAGGTGTATAGTTCTGTAATACATCATCTCTATATTCTATCGTGTGTTCACCACCCAAGTTAAATCTCCTTCCATCACCATTTATTCCTTTACCCTTTCCTACCTCTCCCCATCCCCTTTCCCTTTAGTAATCATGCTATAGTCTATGTCTGTAAATTGCTGTTTTTGCTTAATCCCTTCACCTTTTTCACCCAGCTGCCCAACCCTATTCCCCTCTGACAGCTTCCATTCTGTTCTCTATATCTTTAAGTCTGTTTCTATTTTATTTTGTTCATTAGATTCCACATATAAGTGAAATCATATGGTACTTGTTTTTCTCAGACTGGTTTATGTTACTTAGCATAATACTAGACAGGCCCATCCATGCTGTTACAAAAATAAAGACACCCCCCCCCTTTTTTTTTTTTGTAATGGCCAACTTTTTTATTTGATGTAGTCCCCTTTATTTTTTCTTTTGTTTCCCCTGCCTGAGGAGATACATCAGAAAAAAATATTGGTAAGAGAAATATCCTTTCTAATGAACTTGAAACCACTATTCTAAACACAGTCAAATCCTAGGCATTTGACATATATTATCTCATAAAATCTGCAGAACAGTTCCTTTAGGTATGCATTTCATCTCCATTTTAAAAAAGAAAACTGCATTCAGAAAATTAAATAACTCACCCACGATCACACGGTCATGTTTAATTCCATAACAAAACCCATGACTTTCCTTGCCCTTTTAATAAAAGCTCCACAATGCCCCTGAGACCTCCAGGTTCCTGTAGGCACCAACCAGAACCCAAGAGATCTAGAGTTGGTCCTGACTCCTGCTGACCAGGAGTTCCTCTGGTCCACCATCCCTCTGGATTCAGCTCATGAGGAAGTTGAACTGGGTGACCCTGGCTCCTTCTGATTTTAACAGTTGAACTGGATTTGAAAATTTGAGTATTAACCCGAGTTCAATGATGTTCTTTCTCTTTTCCTAAGTATATGCTACCAAGTATGTTATAATATTTGTTACTGTATTCTTTTCAGCCACAAAATGATTCAATCGCCCTGAGGACGAACTGGACAAATGTATCTACTAAGGAAACTCTTTCAAAAGGCAGTTTTCAGGGTGATAAGACTGCACAGAGCTGGATATCTTTAATGTAGCTTAAAGGTCACATGTCTTCCCTACCAACCCACAACCTCCCTCCCAAAGTAGAACTAACTCTCAAGTCTCTCCTGGCCACAAGGTACAGATACTGTGCACTTAATACACTACTATGCAAGCTTTAATGATGGCTCCCATGACTTTGCCTGGCTAAATGTGAGCTCTTTGAGGGCAAGATACAGATCTTATCCCTGTATCCCCAGCACCTACTCCTGCTACCACGCCAGGCAACGTAGCAGGTGTTCAATAAATGTTTGCTTGAATGTTATCTTTTTTTGAAAAGCAGGCCAGTGAGGCTGGTAGAAGTAGGCAAGGGTGAGGGGGTACATAGGGACATTTGTAATAGTATAAACAATAAAAATGAAGTTTAGCTCCGGCTGGTGTGGCTCGGTTGGTTGGGCATCATCCCACAACCTGAAAAGTCACCAGTTAGACTCCAGGTCAGGGCACGTTACCTGTGTTGCGGGTTCAGTCCCCAGTCAGGGCATGTGCAGAAAGCAGCCAATAGATGTTTCTCTCTCACATCAGTGTTTCTCTCCCTCTTTTTTCCCCTCCCTTTCCCTCTCTTTAAGATCAAAAATAAAAATAAAACTTTTAAAAAATAAAAGTTTGTTTTTTTTTTTTAAAAAGATGGCAGATAAATCTGGGTAGCTTGGCTGAGCAGCCTAAGGCGCTAGTTAAAAGGGCAGGCAGATGAGAGAAAAGAATCTAGGTGATCTATGTACTTTGTGATTCACAGGATCCCATTGAACCCATGCCAAGTTTAAGCCTGTCTCATTTTGTACAAAAGACCTGTTTCCTGAAAGGTTAGGAGTTTTATAATTGATTCATAATTTCCAAGAATCTTAACCTTAATTTTGAATGTACCATTTCCTTACAATTATCTTTAGTAATCTATATATCCCCCATCTCTGACAACAATAAATAAGTATACTAGAGAGCCTCTATAACTCAAGAACACTTGCAGGACTTTCTTTTTAAAGCAACAAAGTATGTCATGGGACACAAATACCACCTTAAGTTACTCTGTACTGTGAAGACTTGAGTGTTTTAACTTGGACAATTTATCTAGCTTTACAGTTGCAAACCACCACATGACAAAATCATTTATCTGCAAGTGTCTGAAATGAATCAGATGACTATTTCCCTTAAAAGATGTGGTATTTATTCCCCAAACCCACCTTGTTTTAAACTCAAGCTTGTGTATATTAAAGCATTCTGTATGAATGCTTTTAATATATGAGAACAAACATAGGAAACCTCAGGTGTTCTGAAATCAGGCCACGGAACCCTGTCAATCAAGGACCTTCCTGTCTCGACGCTCTGTCCCCGAAGTGGGGCCAATCAAGAAGGCTTCAAAGGAAGGAGACATTTTAAACTGAGTTTGAAGGGAAAGAACAGACGATGGGAACAATGTTTTCTCATAATAGAGGCCCACGGCTGACAACATGTAAAGGAGGCAGTAGAAAAATCATATGCCTGGACAGCAAAGGGATTCCTTCCCAGGCATGGGAAATCCTACCAACTGGGTAATGAGATCACGGAGTAATGAGATCATTGTTAGCAGCTTACAGCTCACAGATGCCTGGAGCCCCTTAGTCCTTTTCCCTCTTCCAAATGAGCTGCTACTCCCTCGGTGGCCTGAAAGCACCTAGCCCACTGCCTTGTACTCTGCAGCCCTTTCTTCTCACTTCATTCTAATTTCATGGTCTAAGTTGGTATAAGCTTCTAATTTAAACCGTAAGTTCCTCGAGGGCAAGGAACTTTGCTTTTCACCCATGTTCTTCCCCTTCCCCTTCCCCTGATACCTGGTATATGTAACAATAGGTACTCAATGTGTGCTGTCTGAATGACGAATCAGTAAATGAATACATTATCTTCAGTGGTTCAGAACACAGAGTTACAAATACCAAAGGCAGATTCCAGGGGCTGTGGACCACAGAGAAGAGGCTGCAGATGAGAAAACAAGCTACAGGAGGAAAAGCATAGACAAACACTGGGAAGGTGAGGAAAGGGAATAGCATGTGGGAAGAGCCCTGTGAAATTCAGTTAGAGGCCAAGAGGAACTGACAATTTGTAAGAATAAAAACTCCTTAGCTACTAGAAATGATCTCCTTGGCAATTTATCACCAGGCCAACTCTGACAAGCTGGGTGCAAGTTCGACAGGAGAAAAACACAAATGGAAACCACTTATGCTGGAGGAAGCAGAACAGACCAAACTCTGGATCCAGTCTCTACCTTCAAAACAGGGTTTGGCACTATTCCTATTCCACTACTTTTTCATTTTTTAAAACAGATTAAACTTCATTAACCCAGGCATCTCCGTTTTTCTATCAGAGTGCATTCTCCCATCAGTTCTATCTCCTATCTTCTCACACTCCAAATCTTTTCTTTTCTCCTTTACCAAATACATTTCAAAGAACCAAGTGGCTTTTGTAAGATCAGAGGGGTTTTCTCTTTGGTTTGGGTCCAACATTTCAGAGACGCTGGTGACTGTTGAAGAGGATTTCTGAAATGTTATGCGGTGAGGTTTCCAAAAGGCAAGCTCCATTTGATATTTGTGAGCATGCCAATAGCTGCGATTGAAAACACTTTACACATAATTAAGGGTTCTTGCCTTCAGTGTTCAGCTCTGCTTACTAATATGCAGGGTACATAATTGTTCATCCTTGGGGGAGAAGGAATACACTCCTGAGTTAGAGTAAAAGCTGAGTGGACAAGATGCAAAATGAAGTAATGTAAAAGGAAACTTAAGCCTGATGAGCACTTGAATGGTTTAGAAAAGCATGGGCTCCCACCAAGAAATGGAGAGATTATACTGAGAGAGTGTATCTGAACACAGAGAGGTAAGGAAAGAACTAAAAGCCAATGGTGGAACATCTAAAGACCATGATACTAACTATCCCCATAAAACCTGATCACCTGACCAAACTAGAAATCTGCAAGCCTAGCTTCAGAGTGAGATGCAGACATCTAGGTGAGTCTGGGCCAAGCAGTGCAGCCCACATGCAGTCTGCACCATCCAGAATATGTTGGTCCAGGATAAGGACAGGGGGAAGGCAGTTGCTAAACTCCTACTAAATTCTGGGGTCAGCCTGGAAATAGGATGCACAACCTGTCTGCTAATACTACCAATGATCTGGTGAGCACTGGCAGATCAACCACCCAAGCTTCAGGTCAGCAGCAAACTGAGAAATACTGGCAGTTCTAACTAGATTTAAATTCTTGGCTTTCCAATTAACTGTGTGTGATCTCAAAGGACATATTTAGGAGCCTATTTCCTTTTCTACAAAAAGGCCTTTTTTTTTTTTTACTATTATAATAGTAAGTATTTGATATATATATTAGCTAAATTAGTTAGTAAAAACTGAAATAATGTATGCAAAGAATTGGCACATAACTGGGTACTTAATAAACATTCACTACTTTGACCCTTTGCTTTCCCTCTAACTTTTAAGAAAAATGCTTTGTGTGTATTTTCCATGTGGTTTTCTGTTTGGCTTTTCTTAATGTATCAAATAAAGTCATTTTCTTCTAATTATAGAGATAATATATGTTTATTGTAGAAAGTGAACATATCACATTTGTGAACTGAAAAAAATGTACCAAATTGTTGGCCATATAAATTTTATTATATTATCAATAATGTATAATGTTTTAATTTACATTGACTACTACTGTGGTTGAACATTTTCATGTTTATTAATCATTTATATTTATCTGTGGTTTTTGTGTTTATCCATTTTCTTCTTAATTGTTTTTTCTTAATGATACATACACAAAATAGTATGCCAGTGTTTCTCCAGTTTATTCTTTTGATTTTACTTATGGTAAGCATTGGCAAGAAGTTTTCAGTTTTATGTGGTTAAATCTGTCAGCCTTTCCCTTCAGGTTTTCAGTTGGAGGTTCACATCTTTAAACAAAATATCTACAATTTTGAAATATTTTACTCTTTAATTTTTAACACTAATAATGTTTAACAGATTTAATACAGAAGAAATAGCTTTATGATGTTAATACTAATTACTATCCCAGAGCCACAAATACTTTCATTTGTAAACTAAACAATGTATTTGTGTGTTAAGTAGCACATTTCATTAAATGTTTTTGAGTTTTATATCAGAATTCTAAAAACATATCAAATATTAAATATAATTGTTCTTTTTCCCCCACTACATGGAAGTTTTATTTTTGTTCACAGTATACAGATGTGGAGTTCTTGGGAAAAATTCAAACAGAGAAAACCAGGAAACAAAAATCTGTGAAACTAATACCTAAAAAACCCATTATTAATATTTTAAACATTTTTATGTATGTATCTTTATGGACATACTTAATACATTCATATATATATTTTCACATATTTTTACATAAACAATTGGTTCTACATCAGTCTTATCACTTCACATTTTTTCCCCTAATCTTCCTGCCACTCCCGAACTTCATAGCCAATGTTGACAGTTTGATGGGTACATATAGTGATAAAAACAACTCAGAAATGCTTTGGGTTTTTAAAATGTGTAATTATATTACATATACTTCTCTGAACCTCTCTTTTGGTTTAGTGAAATGGTTTCACTTTTAAATAGCTACTTAATATCTCAGAGTGTAAATGCACTGCAATTTGTCTATCCCACTACTGAATGTCATTTACTTTGTTTCCAATGTTTTGATGTTATATACAATGATGCACTAGGACAGACCACATGTTAGGACACAATGATGCACATATATAGCTTCCTAACTAGTGTTTTTATATGTATGGAATAGATTATCAGGAGTGGGACATGGGATCAAAGGCTACATATATTTCAATTTTGATAGCTATTTCAGATGGCTTTCCAGGAAGACTATAAATATGTAACATTCTCCACAATATTTAAGATGGGTTTCTAATAAATGTAAACAAGTAAAATGACTTATCACATATATTTTAAGGGAAAAAATTACCCACGGAACACATTTTAATTATTCTCTCCAGATTCCAGTAATACAATTTTTGCTATTTTTATTATTCTGTTTCCCAAAACACTCTTATCTAATTCTTAATACTACATAAAGAAACAGAGAAAAGAATATATTTTACAAATTTTCCCATCATGAAGTTCAAAATACACATCTAAAAAGTTTTGAGAGGTGTAATAACTTTAAAATATATCCGATAACTTATATGGCCACAATTTTTAGGTTGGCCATATAAATTACAGGGGGGGAAGCAAAAAATTAGGTATGTAAGAAAGTCTCAAGAGAAACCTTTCAACACCTCTTACCCCAGTTTACTCAAGGTCAGCCTTTTATGCAGCAGAAAGGCAGGAACTTAGGAAGTCTGTTTGGGAAATTTATCAACCCAAAAAGATATAATCAAATACTTAGGGAGAACCAAGGAGCAACTCTAAAATTCTACTCAGGAGGCAACTGCAAACCCAAGGTGAACACAGCCACTCTGTCAACATCTTGCAGATGGCTTATCATCAAACGCTGGCTTCAGCCTGCACAACCCCCACTGTGGTTCTTCTCCCCGCCCAGCGCTCGCTGCACTGTTTCCGACACCTACTTTTCCACAGGCCCATCTGAAACAGAAAAGCAGTCACTTGCATTTGATAAGCCTTCCCCCTTTGCTCCCATATACACTGTTTTTCATTATATTTGTTTAAAAATTGTATTAATTTTATGGTGATAGGAATAATATGCCAGCATAGCATCAGAATAACCAACATTTGCATCTCTATAAGCAAGGTAATCATGGGCTGATGCCATTCTATGGGCTGACTGTATAAAGGGCAGGTGCATTCACTAGAACAGCTTTAATCAAACTCCTTTGAGTAAAATACACTGATAATACTATAATACCAAATAAAAGGAAAAGAGAAAAAACTCTTGTTTTAAAACACAGACTGTAACTTTGTACAAAATAATAATAGTGTGGCTGGCTGGCACATAAATCCTTCATTAGGTTCAGAACAATATTTTCCACGATCTGTAAAATACCCTATTTTAACCATGTAAGAATGGGTACCCATGACTTCCTATGGCATTTAAAAGAGCGAGACCTTGATCAAGTAGCAAGGAAATTAACGTAACTAATATCAGTTGCACCCCATTAAATACCCTTAAATGAATTTCTCATTTAGGGAAAAGACAGTAGCCAGCAAATTTTGGTGTGTACATTCAAATATAGTCTACTATATTGCATGATTATTTCACAGATGCCAAACTGTAGTTATAGCAGCACATACCTTAAGATCCCACTATAAACTCCTTGACTTGGAATGTGTTGGCTTTTATCTATAAGCTTAGAGTGTGGTATTAATCATTCCTCAATAAACAAAGACATTTATAAAAACAAATAATCATGAACACAACACCTAACAAATGAAATATTTCTCATATTACTTTCCATGGACATACTTTTCACACCAGAATTTTAATATGGAGGTTATAAAATTGAAATTCTCTTGGAAAATGAATCCTTTGCTTGTATTTCTTGACTAGAAAAAAACATCTTTCAGATGGCTTTCCTTAGAGACTAATAACCTGTAAAAAGAACATTAGGAAAAGAATTGAACAGCAGTTTTTAAACCCCTCCAAAATATTTTAGAAGTAGGTCATGCTTTCATTATTGTTATGACTGTTAGCCATGGAAAGTTTTATAGCTTTCGGTGAACTTATAAGTAATATTTTTTAATTAGTCTCTTTTAAAAATCTCAAATTAAAACATTTTCTAAAAGTTTCTTGGGAGTTTTCATCATTATCACAAATTATAAAACAACGGGTTGAATTCAAAACAAAATTAAGGCTTTTCTTGTCTAATTATCAAAAAGCCTTTCTTCTTCTCTTGGATGCTGGAATAGCTAGATGCTTCTGGGTTACATTTTAATATGGTACAAAGTAAAAAGCCCTTTGTTGGTTTACAAGTTATGCAGCTCCCAACTCAAAATGCAATTTCTCCAGAATTGAATGTTATAAATAGAAGGTTGTTTTCTAAACTAGCCCACAAAATTCTGTATGACCCATATGTAACTGAAGTATCATTGCATGTGCTTTGATGCAAAAATACCAGAAAATTCCCTTTGCACTATCCATTCTATCCTATTAGTCATTAAAACAAAAACAAAAACAAAAAAACCACTAATGGAAATTATATTAAAAAATATTTACTTTTTTTGGAGCCTGTGCTTGAAGCAAAACATATTTTGGACTGATTTGTAAAAAACAAATGAGATACTTTATTAGCAAACTCTGGGGATGTGTCTGGTTTTGGTTAACTCTATTATCTGTTTTGTTTCATTTTTAATAAAACACTCTGGTTTCAACACCCATTCTTTTGTTGCTAGTTGATAATAACCCACTTATATAGAAAATAATCAGTGTAAATTTGTTTAGGAAAAGCATGTTTAACCAGAGCAAAAGACAATCTGAACATTCCTATGGAGATTTTGAGAGCTCTGGAGACTGAGGACACTGTGCTTAAGCCTTACTTTATTTCAAAATTTATGGTTCTGAAATTCTTTGATAGGTTAAGTGTTCCAAGTGCTGACCATATGTTTTTCAACTAAAATCAGGGAAGATTTTTTTGGTATACAGAGAAAAAGAAAAAGAGGAAAAGACGAGAGACTGAAGATCAAAAAGAGGTCAGAAATGATGTGTATATAAATGAAAAAAACGATCAGAAGTGGAAATTAAGTCATAAAAGAAGGCGGAAGGACAACTCGGGCTACATGACTCATCTCTACTGAGAGAAAAGAGCAAACCTTGTGGTGTGAGGAGAGCAGAGCTGCGGACACAGCAGTCAGACCCGGCCAGCAGAAGGACAGCTCACACCCAGGGCGCACCAGGGAAACAGGGTGTTTTCAACCCTCAAATTCCCAGGGGAGTATAGTTTTAGAAAACACAGAATGTTTACTATTCAAAAAAAAAAAAAAATGATCACTAGCAAAAAATATGAATAGCTTTCTAATTTCTAATTTGCACATGTTTATTTGTAGAAGTGCCATGTACCTGACCGGACAATGGGGCAATAGAGATTTACAATTGAGCATGCAAAACAGAGCTTAGTTTTGTATTATTACTTATTATTATTGTACTATTTTCCATTCGAACAACTGCAAACGTTCTCTGGCCCCACCCTGTACTGACCTGTTCACTGACATGCAGCCTGTGGTGACAGAAGGCAGGCTGTGCTGGCCACTAGAGGCAGAGCACTTCATCCCAATGCCATCTACTGGATTTCAGCATCTACCAGACAGAACTTAATGTCTAGCATTACGATGACCTACACTGTTTTGGTGCTTCCATCAATTGGAATCTTTTCACAGAGTAATTATAGCAGCATATGTAATTTAAAACTTATTCTAGCAACTAAAAAACAAGATTGCCCTCCCATTCTTTAAGTTCTACCTGATTAATTTCTTTCAGAGGAAGAGCTCTGGGATGGATAAAAATATCCCTTATCCACAGTGATATAACCTGAAATATACTCACTTCAGTTTTTTACAGAAGCCTATTTCTTAGTAACGACAATATTTGAAAATACAAAGCATGTCTGTCAAACGTGCACCTGAATATATGTATGTATATATTCATATACATGTATAGGGTTATCCAGCCAAATGTGTGGGACATCTACACCTAAAAAGGGGTGGGAACTAGGGAAGAGCCAGAAAATACAGAAATGAACATTGAAGTCCAGAGGAGATGGAGGCAGAGAAGAATTCCAGGGCAGATTAGGAAGGGGCAGAGACACAGAGGTCTACACAAGACAGACAATAAGATAGAGAAACATAAGGAGGAGTTCGATAACTCAAAACATGAGGCATGCCGGCCTTGATTTGGCATAGACTTGTTCAAAATGTTACCAAACTCCAGGGTGGAAATTGCAGCTCTCAAGCCCCATAAAAGTATGCTGACAGGTTATGTTATTAACAAAAGAGCAGGAAAGGGGATCAGGATGACATCCCAAAATACGCCACTTTGACAAAAGAATTATTTTGAGCCGAAGGCATCTGAGTTCTTGAAACTGTTTTTGCTTGAAAGCAGAACTTCTCAGAACTCAAACCCTGTCGTGAGACCAACTCTGACCTTCTCTTCTTGGAGAGGTCAGTACCATACCCAGATAGATTTTGTCACAAAATATCTTACTCCCATCTTCTTTACAAAATGTCATTGGTTTTTCCAAAAGTTCCCTCTCTCCCTCCCTTCCCCTGGTAAATTAAGTATACTGCCACCCAATTCCAACCACTCCATTGAGTTACTCGTAGTGGGTGTCTGGGCCATGTACATGTTCATAGACTTACTTGTGCTTGTTTTTCTTGTTCATCTTTTGTCAATGTAATTTACAGGGTCTCAGCCAATGAACCTTGGGTGGGTGAAGGACAAAATTAAGTTTTTCCTCCCCTACAGTAGCTATGTGAAATGTTTCGGGAAAATTAGTGAGCTCCTTAGAAGCCTTCTAACAATTAACACAGTCGTTTTCAGGGGCAGGATCTTACCCAGAATCACCTCCTGCAGCCTCATCCCCTGCTACCATGTCTAGGGCCACCTCCTGGACCAATTAACTGCTCTGAACACACCTGGGTACTACTGAACTGCTGTGCCACTGCCTCTGGCCTAAATACCCTACAAAGCCCCAGATCTCCCAGAGCGGCAACTTCATGGAGTTCAGCTGTCACCTCTTCTAGGAAGTATTCCCCAAGGCTCCCTGCCACGGATAGTCTGGTTTCCTTCCCTATTTCACAAACACGTTATCATTATGTTTATATGGAAGATCCTCCAACTAAATTAATTTCTTAAGGGCGGGACTTGACCTTTATTCCTCTTTGTTTTCCAGAACTTAATACAGCAAAATGCAATCGATGTTTATTAATTAATTAAAATTACCACAACAGTCAAAGATACCTAAAACCAGGTATCTCGGTTCTGCTCCAGGCGTCCAGTTTCAAGTCAAGGGCATATTAAACTCAGTGTCGCAAGCAACATCTACAAATAAATTTTAAACAGTATAGAAATCATTTTAACGGCATTTAAACATACACTAAACACAGTTCCAAAGCAACTGTAACTGTTCCTTCCGTTCTTGTAATACCTCACACCGCACCCTTCTAAAAAAAATTTGCACTATTCATCTAATTGTTGACTTTATGCAAGCACTGTTCCCAATCTAGCCAATAAACTACACCCTTAAGCAGGATGATTGACAGTCCCTATAATTTTATCGCAGGGAGAACAATAATAGGTACTATTTTTACTCATATTGGTATTTAATCTTTTTCCTGAGTAATATACTGGATGGCACTAATTTCTTTGGGTTAATTATATATTCCCTCCAACAGAATAGGTTTTTCTTTAGCTTTGTTTTACTGAATTCACAGAGCCACCCCAGAGGAACAGTACAACCAGATCAAAAGTCATTTCACCAACTGGAAAACCAACTTATTTTGGGCAGAAATATGCTGTGCAAGCAAGGCTTGATGACTCCACCCTCTTAGTTCTATACAGAGCCTTTGTTTTTCTTCTGCTTCTTCCTGTTTCTAATATGGTATCAAACCTATTTCTTGTTTGCTGACAACCAAACATTTAACCACAGCAGCACAGGCTTTCACTTTCCTTAACGTCCTGGATTTAGAGCAACTGTAGACACAGCCCTGCACTTACAAAATATTAACTACGTTGATATCTGTATTGAGACTATTCTTCATTAACAATACTTTTTGTCTTATATCACCCGCTTTTGGTGAGCCCTCCCTTTAAAGGCCTGGTTTCATGCTCATCAGACACTCCTGCTCCTAAGAACCACGCTACTACAGTGATCAGGGAGAGGAAGGATGAGACTGGGGCGCAAAGAAGGGGAGGCTTGCTGCTTTTGCCACTCAACTTTTCTTCTTTCAATATCCAGCTATGCATCTAACAAACTTTTATGGTACGTGTGCTAAGCTACGTACAGTTCTCTACTCTTAGCACTAGCTGACAATTGTAGAAATATTTTCTAAAAAAGAATTTTATAATTATAGATTCCTTATGGCATTATAATTTTTAATTTAGCCTATTAACCAATTTTGTTTTACTAAGAAATTTCCACCTATAGTTTATTTGAACAGTTAAAAGGTAGTCAAGGCAACCACTAATCAAAGAGAACTTATTTAAATGCTTTAAGAGAATATAACTCAGAATGGTCATCACTGTATGTGACTTCATTCTGGTCCTTCATTCTTACAATTTACATTTTTATTATTTATATAATAACATTGATTAGCACAATGACTACTGGCAAAAACATCTGTATTAATACAAGAGTGGAGCCCTGGCTGATGGCACAGTGGATAAGGTGTCAGCCTGCAAACCCAAAGGTCACTGGTTCAATTCCCAGCCAGGGCACATAACCAGGCTACAAGCCACGTCTCCAGCCAGGTCTGTAGCTGGAGGCAGGTGAAAAGCAATCATACACTGATGTCCCTCTCTGCCTCTCTCTCTTCCCCTGTCTTTAAATAAATAAAATCTTAAAAACAAACAAACAAAAAAAAAAGGTGGGGAAATTAACAGGCAAATGAAATTCTCCAGCTGTTCCAGGGTGGAAGAAGGTCATCTCCAAAACTTCCCACAGCCCGAGGTTTGGGGATGAGGGTTGAGGTACTGAAGCACAGCCCTTTTTCCTGAGACATACTTGCATATCTATGGCTGGTAACTAGTGTCTTAAGTTATGCAACTGACTGGCCAGACATTGGCTCCAAGAAGACAGGAGGGGTTTTTGACCATAGAATGATGACTAAAGAACTTACAGAGCCTGTGTGAGATTTTGTAGGTAGCTGGGATTGGTCACCTTAAGCATTGTGTCACAGGCCACCATCAGGGTTTAAAATAAGGCAGCAGCCATTTGCAGAGAGAGAAGAGTATGCGGTTTGACCCCAGCCAGCCATGGGGATGGGTGTGTAAGAAGGTATCATGCAGTTCTGAATTAAAAGCTGAAAAACATCGCCACAAAGGCAAACCCTCCCCAATCAAGCACAGTTGAGTGGGGGCTGCCTGTGCCTGGGAAATAAAAAAGCCATTAGAAATTAGAAGAGTCTCCTTAACAAACAGGATGGTTCCCTTAAGTGATCTCTGTAGCACGTTCCTTATGACATGAGAACTACAACTCTACAGATGGGCTGTCACATCCACTGCACGCAGTGAAGAGAAACAGGCCAGGAAGAGTTAAAACCTTATTAATCCTTAGTCGTCATCCTTGATGGCTATTTCTTTGACATTTCCCAACTTGGAAGAAGGAAACTGACTTACATTTTGGTAAAATAGCATAATTTATTGTACAGGATCTATTACTTAAAATACTTTGAGAATGCTGATGGGTAATTTCCAAGCACCATTCGTACGCAAATGAGCAAACTGTCCTCACAGCAGGGCCACCTCTTTGCTTTCTGCTCTAAAGCAGCAGCCTGCAGTTCAGCTCCCTCTCCTCCTCATGCCTCTCCTCCTGTGGTCTCCTCCTAAGGTTCAACAAAGAGCAGTTTTTAAAAGGTATTATTCCTCTGACAGCATAGGGTCAAAGACTATATGGTCCAGAGAGTATGTGCTTTCATTTCCCAGAAGTTTCTTTTACTTGATAGAACTCTTTATGAAGTTGTATTAAATAGCAAATAAAGTAAAAATTTCATCTAAATTAATTGAAACATATGAGGAATTAGCACCAACAGAACTTTCTGCTAATGAAGCCCTGCCACAGCTGGCAACACAACCACTCCAAGATGCTCCAAGATGGTCAAGTACCAGTCAGCCACAGATCAGAATCTATTGTTCAGCTTTCAAACTGATCTTTCCTCAGCTTCCTGCCTCACTACCTGAACAAAATGGCATTTAATGTATATACTGCCAGGTCAAGAGGGGTATTCTGGAAGTCTGAATGTGAAAGTAAAAAGTTACATGTGGTGAGTCTCTTAACCTCACATCATTTCACTCTAAAAGGGACTTCCCAACTGTTGGAGTAAATGATTAATAGGGTGGGTGGGCATGGGGATCATGCTGTTTTGGGTCAAAACCTGCCAAACACTCAGTGTGGTGTGGGCAGATGCTCTTGTAAATCACCCATCATGAAATGGGTAAATGTACTGAAAGAATCTTCAAATAAAATTCACTGAAGCTGAACATAGCCCCTCACACCACCACCAACTGGTTCACTGCTACAGATGGGTTCACAGAACACTCACGTACCAGGGGAAGCTGGTACTACAAGGGGCCCACCCTCCAGTAGAGAATTCTGTCTTGGGGGCATTCCCCCTCATATGTGTTGCAAAAGAGGAGGCACTGGGTCTGCCTGGATTGAGTAGTCCCACTGTGGTGTGTTCACTCACAGGAAGTCCTGGGGAATTGCAAAAGAGTCACCAGGGAGTCCATGATGCCCCTCCTCCTGAGGTTACATAATTAACAGAGGGAGTCACCCTGGCTGGTGGCACAGTGGATAAGGTGCCAGCCTGCAAACCCAAAGGTCATGGGTTCGATTCCCCAGCTAGAGCACACAACCAGGTTTCAAGCCAACTCTCCAGCCAGGTCTGTGGCTGGAGGCAGGTGAAAGGCAACCATACACTGATGTTTCTCTCCCTCTCTGCCTCTCTTCCTTCCTCTTTCTCTGGAAATAATAAATAAAATCTTAAAAAAAAAAAATAGAGGGAGTCAGATCAGAACTTACCAAGCAAGTCAATAAACAAATAACTATAAGTGTTATGAAAGAGACAAGCAAAGGGCTTACAGAGAACAGTGCTGAAGGGAAGGTTTGTTTAAATATGAGGGTCAGGAAGAATTCTCAGAGGAGTACCAGGAGTGAGAGTAGAATGTTCTACATAACAGCAACAATTTGAAGTACCAGGAGTGAGGTAGCGTTAATGTTCTACATAACAGCAACAATTTGAAGTATCAGGAGTGAGGTAGCGTTACACTTGGGGCACATCTCAGTTTGGACCAGCCACATGCAGGGCCCAGCAGCCACAGCCTGCAGAGCAATGCAGCAGAACTGGCTCTGAGGTGATATAAATGGTGAAGATGAATCATAGGTGCAGGGGTGTTCAGTACACTACTCTCTTGACTTCAGAAATTTCTTAGTTTCCATTAATATAAAGTAAAAAGACCAAAGGCCCTCAAAAGCGTATGTAGTTGTCAGTTTTCTATAAATGATTTGCTTAGTTTAACTCATACCAAGCAATGACATCCTAAAACCATCAGGAAAAAAAAAAAAAAAATTAACAAAGCTAAAATTTAACTTGGAATCTCAGTCACTAAGGCATGGAAGAGCTGCTCTGGCTGAATTTCTAAATAACAGCAACAATCTGAAGGTTTATTAAAAGGAAGTCCGGTAAGTTTAATGAAGAGTCAATATGACAGGCCACTAAGAGCTCTTAAAAGACTAAAAATACTAAAACATGCCTCTGCTATTTTGGTTCTTCTAAATGAAAAGCTGACCATTAATTATGTTAATACAGATTTTATGGGGCCAGGTCATCAGTTAAAGCTCCCATAAGTCTTTCACTCCTTTCAAACCAGTAAGAATAAATTATATGAAAATTACATTCAACTTAATGTTTTACTTCTTTATTGAGTAAATCTGACATGCAACATTGTGTAAGTTTAAGGTATACAGTGTTACTTTGATATATTTACATACTTTGTTTCACTTTTATTTTTAAAAATATCTTTGTTACAAGTGCTTGAAGTACACTAAGTGAGTGTGTTTTTAGCCTTGCCCAATCCTAGTTCCAACAACATGTAAGCATTTAAATACCAGTTATGGTACATCAGCAAAGAGCCAGCATAGATGGCTCCACTTTCCCCAGAGTGATCCTGTCAGTTTATACACCAACATACTAAATGTGTGTGTGTGTGTGTTTAATATAGTCCCTAAATTCTGTTTTAGCAGCGTTTGGCAAAAACAAACAAAAAACTCACAAACAAAAAGTCCAAGTGCAAGACATGACACGACACCTTGGCACACTTTCCTTTGTGACTATTTCCACATCTTTCTACATGCATTTCTTTCATTCTGTTGCTCTATGGAAAACAGTCTATTCTCTCACCCTAATGAAGGTTAAAGAAAACTGTTTAAAGAGCAACAGATTGTGAGGTCAATGAGGTCAACCCAGCTCTCTAAAATGAATTTTCTCCTTTACAAAAAAGCTCTTCAACAGTGGATTCATAACCTTTTTTCCTAATCAGCTGACAAGTTTTGCAATTCCAAAGCAGAACAAATCTTAGCAACTTATATTTTGAAGGAAGCCATTCCACCATAGGTGATATATCTTGCGGGAATAAAAACACCAGAACAAAAATAGTAAATATACAAAAATGTTTCAGTCTTGTTTGTTGCAAAAAATTTTTAATGGATATAAGATTTATGCTCATCAATAGATAATGGCTGAGTAAATTAGGGTATATTTATACCATAGAGTATTACGCAGCCCTTAAAAAAACAATGCTTCACATGTGTTGTCCTAAAATGGTCTGAACTTAAAAAAAAGAAAGAAAGAAAAAGGAAAGGGAGAAAGAATAAACCTGGCAGTAAAAGCTATCAAGTTAAAAATAAATAAAATATGTTGTAAAATTCTCTAAAATCTTTGTGACCTTGGTTTAAGCAATCATTGGAAGAAAAATGAGGTTTAATACCTCTTTGAGGGGAAAAAGTGTTCTAAAATTAGACTGTGACAATAGTTACAGAATCATGTGAGTATACTGAAATACTGTATGGCAGGTAAATTATAGCTCATTAAAAACATTTTATAATAAAGCTTTGTTTTAAAAAAATTCTCCAACTAGCAAACCTGGAAAAGAAAAATGAAAACCTTTCAATTATGTGAATTTTTTTATTACTCACTTAAACAGGCTTCTGTGGTCATTAAAATTTATGTCTTTTAAATATTTTTAATGATAGTATAGTATATAAATAAAACAGAGAATAAAACTATATGCATTTATAATTTTATAAAATGAAAACTGCATATGTAGAAAAGACTAGAATAGTGACTCTTCTCTAGATGGCAGAATTATGAGTAATTTAAATATTGTGCATTCAAATTTGCTATCCTTTTCTAAATTTTCTCCAGTAAGCACATATTAAACTTTATAATCATAAAAATAACTACTAAGTTTTTCAGATGAACCATATGCTCCAGAAACTCAAGCAGGTAACTATGCAAATAATAGTACAGTTCTTTATTACCTCATCAGATATTTTTTCTCTTTCATCTTTCACAATAAAAAGTCACATATATCCCCAAACCTTTTTAGTTAGAGAACATTGCATAACAAAGTACTCTAAAACTTAGTGGCTTAAAACCACCATCATTTTATTGGCTCCCAATTATGAGAGTTAACAATTTGAGTAGGTAATTGTCTAGCTGCTATGCTGTACACCTGAAACTAATATAAAATACTGTCAACTGTAATTGAAAAATAAAGTTAAAAAAGAAAACAAAAATAAAAAAATAAAAAATAATATAAAAGAAAAGAAAAAAAACGAATTAGCCCTGGCTGGTGGCAGAGTGAATGGGCACCAGCCTGCGAACCCAAAGGTTGCTGGTTCGATTCCCAGCCAGGACACATAACCAGATTGCAAGCCAGGTCTTCAGCCAGGTCCGTAGCTGGAGGCAGGTGAAAGGCAACCATACATGGATGTTTCTTTCCCTTTCTTCCTCCTTCCCTGCACTTCTCTCTAAAAATCATGAATAAAATCTTTAAAAAATTATGAATTGGAGTAGGGCTTAGCCCTGCAATGTTCCTATGCTGGCTCAGCTATCCAAGATGATCCCACTCTTACTTCTGGCCATGGTGATGTCTGCCAGGTGCTGTGCCCTGTCGTTGCTCATCATCTGGGAATCCAGCTCAAGCCTCTTTCACCTGGTGGTTAGTTGCCAAGAAAGTGAAGCTAAAGTTGCAAAACTTCTACCTGCCTATACCTGGAAGTCACACAGCATCACAATCAACATATTCTATGGGTCAAAATAAGCCAGAGGGCCAGCCCAGACTCAAGACTCATTCTCATGAGGAGAAGGGCATGTGCGTGCAAGAGTGGGAGAAATTGTTGGTGAACATGTTTGAGAGTGGGAGACATATACCCAGAAGAAACCAACTGCCAGCAGAGTGAGCCCTTGGCTGTTGATATAGACACACAACAGGGAAACTTTATGTATGGCCTCCGTTTTCTACTATCCTTATAAAGTAAAAAGTACACTTTATGGCAAGTATGTTGCCCATTTCATTTGATTTTTAAAAATAAATCACATTCTGTTTGCTAAAATTTTACTATTTTTAAAAATCACAGAAAAAAAACTAATCTCTGATATTAGTCATATTTCACTAGAGCAGCAAATATTCTATACAGCAATTATTCTAGGTTTCATAGGGCACATGTTGTCTGTTTGAACTACACAGCTATGCTTAACTGTAGCATAAAAGCATCATGCAAACAAGTATAGTTGTGTTCCAAAAAAAACTTATTTATGGACATTGAAATGTGGCTGCCATATAATTTTAACATGTCATAAAATATTCTTTTAATTTTTTAAACATTCTTATATATGTATGCAAAAACCATTCTCAACTCAAGGGCAGCGGGGCCAGTTTTGGTCACAGGCTAGTTTGCCCATTCCTGTGCTACAGCTAACTCAAAAGATATAATAAAAATACCATACAAGGAAATACTCTCCTGAGTACCTTAAACACACATCACAACGTATTCCCTATGTAAAATAACCTTTAGCTATTCAGTTTTTCACTGTCTTCAAACTGCTCTACTTAAGGATCAATTATACCTTTCATTCAGCTTTTCTCATTAGTTCTACTATTAGTTTAACTGTTTTTGTTATTGAAAACTCTAAGGCCTGTTCACTTCCTTTGCCAGGAGACAATAATAGCTTTCAAACCTCAGCAAACACCCTTTGCCTTTCTGTACTAGAAAATGCCAGCAACCTAAAAATCAGAAGACTGTCCTATATTTGGGTCATTTACTCCTAGTGTAGTGTTTTAGTTAACTTTTATTTTAAAAATTGTTGGTGATCATATTAACATTATCAACGAACTTAAAAGAAAATGCAGGCAACTAGACACATCTCAGTTTAGCTAACATGCCAAGGAACAAAAACCACTATTGGTGGTGGTGGTGGCAGCAAGAACAAGCACAGACACTCCTACAGTGTCTCCAGTGACATCCAAAATACTAAGAATACCTGTTCTTTCACTAAACCTTCTATTCTGTGAATTCCTCTAGATCTGAATTTGGCTCCTAGTGTTTCTATCAGGAGGGACGGCTATAGCCCGATGTCCTAGGGTTAACAGACCACATTAACCCTCGTTTGGAACACTTGGTTTTCTCAGCAGGCATCTGAAGAGACACAGATGGCCCGATAATCTTTAAATATGCATCATCTGAGTCTGAAAATTCTGTCATTACAAACGACACAGGGAACGAACAATGTGCAATCATCTACCATGTTACCTGCAGTCCTTTTTTCACACAAGACTGATCTTTTGGATCCTTCTGCCTTTGCCTAGCAGAGGCCATTTCTGATACAAAAACAGAACAACCCCCCAACCCCCACCTACAGGAAAAAAACAAAAACAAAAACAACTTAGTTTACAGTACAAATAAAAATAAGGAAACTTTATATTAACCCAGTCAATAAACATGCTGGTCAAGTCTCAGCCTCTCACAAGGGGAGTTATGAGGTGACAGATCACACTCTATGATCTCAACTTTTAAAGTTTTGCTAATACTGCCAAGAGTCAGGCTTTCCTTTAAGATCTGAATAGTACGTTTTACATTTTTACTTTAATGCATATTGGGTTGGCCAAAAACTCTGTTTACTTTTTTCCATAAAATAAGAGATACATTTTTTCATTTTCACCGATAACTTTATTGATTTGGATATTTTGAGTATGTCAGCTGTCTCCCATTATCGGATTCTTGTGGGTAGAGGCCAGCCAGGAGTGCTGCTAAGCATCTTCCAATGCATAGCAAAGAATCATGTGGCCAAATGCCAAGAGTACAAGAAACTTCACAAACCACTTTTGACAAGTTTGATCAGTCATAGCACCTTCTCACACAACACACATCTTTTTTGGAGTTTCAGTTGAGTTTTTACCTTTCTTGAAATAATAAAGCATGCCATGCCAAAAATGTTGTGTATTTTCTTCCATCTTCAATATTAAAGTATCAAAACTCACCAATTTTGTAAGTTTTTTTAAATGAATGCTTATATGACAGCTGTCACAATACAATCTAACAAAATTATTTTGAATGACGTTAAAAACATCTAAGCACTACTAGAGTCATTGTACAGAAAAAATCATCAACAGACTTTCTGACCAATCGAATAGTCTGCTGTAACATTTTAAGTCACCTTCAGGGTATACTGATCCCAAATTTTCCATATCCAGAGAGAGGTGGGACAAGTGGACCTGTGTCAAAGCTGGGTCTTATCCTGACCCCACCCCTTACAGTGTCAACTTAGCCAAGTCACTTACTCCCTTAGAGCTGTTTTCCCATCTGTCACATGTGAATAATAGTGTTCTCTCTTCTTTTATTTTTTTAAAGATTTTATTTATATTTTTAGAGAGAGGGGAAGGGAGAGAGGCAGAGAGGGAGAGAAGCATCAACATATGGTTTCCTTTCACCTGACTCCAGCTACAGAGCTGGCTGGATACCTGGTTTGCAACCTGGTTATGTGCCCTGGCTGGAAATTGAACTAGCGACCTTTGGGTTCACAGGCTGGTGCGTTATCCTCTGTGCCACCAGCCAGGGCCCTGTTCTCTCTGCTTAATGTGTATAAAGGTCATTCCAATGACAAAGATGCAACTGCTTTGTGAATGTCTTAAGTTCTTTTATCATAAACCATCCTCCTCAAGCATCAACCACCTTTTGTTCAGCTCTGCAGGATCTCATAAAGAAATCTGTGTAACTTATGTTTTGTTTTCTTTTTATTGTATTTTTCCTATTTTTCCTATTACAATTTACTCCCCCCTTCTATCCCCCTCCGTTTTGTTTCCTTTTAATCACAGCTTCATCTTTCAACACTCAAGAGTCTTTTTTAATTCTCCTGGTTTGGTACCACTTTTAGTTGTCCCTCTTAGCCCTACCCAGCTCCCTGACAGCTTTCCTACCAGTGAATGAACAAATACACACACATGCACACACGATTCAAAGTGTAAAACCTTGAAGTATTTACACCTGTCCTGGGCCCGCTCAGTAGTTCCTTGCTGCCACTGGCTACAACAGGTAGCAGCACATCAACCAAACATCCACTTGAAACAGTCTGAATGACCATGCTCTGAAATAATAACAAGTTTGAAATCTGATATTTTTTTACATATAGGCTCTTTTGTGTTGTGGTTTCAAATGCATTACCTTACATTTTTCTGTACACAATTTAGTATGCTGACTCCCCAATCCTGCAGTTTCAAATATGTGACAAATCATCTTTCAGTTTATTTTCCTCCTTGGTTTCCTATTTAAGTCTCTATAAATGCTTAATATTAACATGTACTTTTGGGCAATCTCAAAGGTATTACTGACCAGATCTCTTTTTACTGAAAGAACTACCATTGGCACCTGTGATATGAATTATCCATCAAAATAAATATCCTGTCTCGAATTATCCATCAAAATTAATATCCTGTCTTGACCTCTTGTTTTTTCTCTCACAGCCAGTGCCTCTATTTTTGTCAACAAAGGAAAACGTCAAAAATGTTTTAAAGTTTCTCTCTGAAACCCCTCCCCAAAGGTTATATCCAGTGTTTTACAATTATTCTTTGAACTATAATTGTTTATATCATTATACGCTTGTGTACGTATGGCATATTCATAACAGAAATTGCACCTGCTAGCTCTCCTTTCCTTCTTAAAGATTATTTCCTCAAAAAAAAAAAAAAAAAACCCTCTATGAATGAAAAATAATTTATGTCTACCAGAAAACCCAAAGTTCCCTCCCAATATACAAAGTCAGCTCAAGCTCCCTGTTATCAAAAGGAACCTTGGGTCTACAGTCTCCTCAGTGTCATTCCTGTAAGCAGAGTCACCTGCTAAAAACTGTTAACGAAGTTTCAGCCATATGGCAAAGTGACCATTTGTAAAGTACCCTTGAGTTCTTTGAAAGCTTCTGGGAAAATGCCCAGGCTATTACTGCTGCTTCCTGCATTTCACTGCCCTGCCAAATCATTTCAAGTTGTTCTCTGCTGTGTCCTTATAGCATTTCTTACGCCCGTCTTTCTCGCAGCTGTCCCGCTTCAGCTAACCATGCACAGCTGCGTAACTTTTTGTACGGCTGGCTATTTCAGCAAGCGTCCAGCCTGGTAAAGCAGTGGCTTAGACAGGATTATTTTTATGCTTGTGAAACAGATGCAAAGAAAAAACCTCATTGCTGCTGACAATCTTGTCATTTAATATCAACTAATGGCAGATATGCCACATGTATTTTTTCAAGAATTCTAAGGCTTACATTTTCAATAGAATTTTGATTCTTAAAAACGTTCTGCTTTGAGTGTTTAAAATTCTGGAATGAAAGTTATAACACACAATTACATAGCATGAGAGATTATACGCATATAATGTTTAAGAGGAGTTTATTAACAAAGTATCTATGCATACTCTTCAATTAATTAACTTTTACCCAATGTTTTTCATATTTAGTATGAGGTCAAGCACTGAATACTAAATAGGCAGAATGGGCTAGGATACCAGAATCAAAGTCTCTACTTCTCTGAACCGTAATTATCAACTGTAACAGATTTCAGAGGAAAGATGAATCATTAAAAAGAACATTTTCCCAAAGGTCGCTGGTTCAATTCCCCAGCCAGGGCACATAACCAGGCTGCAAGCCAGGTCTCCAGCCAGGTCTGTGGTTGAAGGCAGGTGAAAGGCAACAACTATACATTGATGCCTCTCTCCCTCTCTGCCTCTCTGGAAATAATAAATCAAATATTTAAAAAAAAAAAAATTCCTGTGAAATTTTGGTCAGAGCACAGAATCAAAGTCTCAGGGTTAAGGAAGTTAGAAGCAAACCCTGTGACTCACCTGGGTGCTGGCATCCGTGCACAATGGAAGGTTTTGGGGCCAGTCATTGTCAATCCTGTCACACACATTGGTAACTGGGCAATACTCAGTGATTAAGTGTGTTCTGATCATTTGATACCAATAGTAATTTCAGTTTGTAGGCTTTTAAATTAATAACTTGCTTTTTATATATGAATATGGATAGATTCAATGCTAAGGTATCTGCTTCCCTCTCATTTCAACATACATTCTTGAGTGAGAGGAAGGGGTGGTGTGTCAGGACCAATTCTGCCCATGGGAGTGAGAAAGTTTATCCGCTGATTGACCACTGTGGAAAAAAGACTTTGAAACATGCTGACCCTGCACATACTCAGATCATTTCAGGAACAGGAAACTCATTATTTTCAAGATCGGCCAAGTGCATCATCCTTGGACAACTTGAACTCCTGGATAGCAGTTCTTATCTACTGAAGGAAATCTAATCTCCCAATTGTTTCTACATATTACATTTTAATTAACCCCCACAAAAGAATTAAGGGAGAGGATTCTGACCTCCTAGATTCCTTCCAGAGACCTGAAAAACATAATCAGTAGGTGTCAACAAAACTGTGTTCTTTCTGTCCATTATTCTAGGTTGAGAAGCCAATTAATAATTGAAGAAAGCAAGCTCTTCCTTCTGTTTTTTTCTTTTTTTAAAGATTTTATTTCATTATTTTCAGAAAGAGGGGAATGGAGAGAGGCAGAGAGGGAGAGAGACATCAATGTATGGTTGCGTTTCACCTGCCTCCAGCCACAGACCTGACTGGAGACCTGGTTTGCCCTGGCTGGGGAATCAAACCTGCAACCTTTGGGTTCACAGGCTGGCACCTTATCCACTGTGCTACCAGCCAGGGCCTTCTTCCTTCTGTTTTAATCTACAAATAAAGGAGAGGATAGTACCAAGTCAGTTAGCAATATTTGAATATTTTAAATTTGAAAATGAATCCAGTTCATATTTGATTAGAGAGGGTCCACCAAAATGAAAATAATTTGAAAACTATTTTTAAAGAAAATCTTCTGATTATATTAATAAAGCAACAGGAATGGAAACATTTGAAATTGGTAACACAAGATCATTAAAATACATTATCAGTAGAGAACAGGTTTCTATAGACTTAAAATGAGGAATATTATAAAATAAACCTGTACAGAGTCTCAGATATCAAGCACAAAGAACCACCTTACAGAATGAACATATATTTCTTGAGTAGTAGTGATAGCAAATGGTAGGAAAAACTAGAGTCTCTGAAACCTTGACATGTTTTACTCACAAAAGTTGAGGCATTCCTATTCTCATTAAGTTTCTCACATACATGCATACCTAGAACCAAGAGCAAAAGACCTGGGCTGGTTATAATTTATCAATATGTCAAAATAATACATTGTAATTAAGAATTAAATTTAAGAAAGGAATCGGGTACATTTGTCTGTCTATAACTTTAACAACAATGACCCCTCTTCTCCTTCTTTCTTGACAGGTTTTTATTCTAAGGGGTTTCACAAACCTGGGCTTGCTGGAGCCTCTCAGGGAGCTGCTAAAGCCAAGCCCAACCTTGAGCCCCAAACCCTCCTTCCCTCCTTCCCCTCCTCCCCTCCAGGCTGTCTCACTGAACAATTCTCCTTTCCCATTACAGTGTTGCATACTGAGCAGACTCTACAGCATTCATTTAACAAAGGCCCCTACATCTAAAATAATTTAACAAACCAGTCTGCAGTGTCACTACTCCCTTAGAGGAAACAGATACGCATGCACCTCTCTGTGAACAGCACTAAAGGCATGCATATCTTCTGTTTGGAAATGTAAATAATGCAAAACATATAGCACTGGGAAAAGTGGAACCAAACTAGAGCAACTTAACAAAGCAGAACCACTGCAAAATGGTGTTGCTACAACAATTTGCAGGCTCTTCACTGACTGCTCAAGCTTTTCTTTTGCAACACTTTCATGTCAAAAAAGAGATTACTCCAAGTACAACACTGAATAAGGCCAGCATTTACATATTACTACTCTTCTCAAACACTTGAGCCCTGAAGAAGGTAAAAAAAAAAATAAGGTCTTGTAATCACTGACCCCAAGAAAATATTTTATTGTAATTGTTTCTTTAAATTTGCATTCATCTTGACCTTTTTAACATTACGTCAACAGTAGAATCACAACATAAAAAAGAGTGGTCAACAGGGCCAGCTACTCGCCTAGGTGTTTTAATCCTCAAAATTACCCTGGGCGGGGCGGGGGGGGGGGGGGGGCAACCCAATGAGCCTGGTGCTTCTACTATCCCATTGTAAATGAAAATATTGAGGCACAGAGAGGTCAATTAACTTCCCCAAGATCACACAGCTAATAAGTGGTTGAGCCAGGATTTGAACTCAGTCGTCTAGCTCCTAAGTCTGAACTCTTGGACACTATGCTGACTGCCTCCCAGAAGCCTTCAACACAACATCAAGTCACATTAAAATCATCATCAGAGTTCTCCCTCTTTGGAAATCATTCAACTCCAACAATTTCTTTAAGGTTATTTACCATATTAATGTGCTTTCCATGAATTAGAAAATTTAAATTAAAGTTTGAAAGATTTTTACTTCTCCCCATGTAAAGTGACATAAAACAAAAGTACTCTTTCAGGAGAATTTTTCTTTAAAGAGCACAAATACAGACAGGGAGAAATTAATGTTTACTACAACCACTAATACTGCCAGACAGTCTTCTATTCCTCCTCTCATTTTTCCTCATTAACAACCCGGCAATAAACAGCAACCTCATTTTACAGGTGAGAAAATCTGAAACTCAAAGGAAAAATAACTTGTCCAAGGTAAATGGAAGGGCTAGAATTTCAGTCTGACTCAAGTCAACATTTCTATACCCCCCTCCCCCACGTCCTGACTTACCCTCAAGCCAACATCATCTTATATATAATACATGGTCCTCAAGTAACACCTTGAACAAGCCAGAAGAGGTAGTGGTATCCCTTCTTCTACAAATAAGGAAACTGAATTGTGGTGGTGGTACAGTGTGAAGGCTGCTGGAGGCTCAAGCAACACTGCAGTATCCATGCCAGATGACAGCAACTGTGCACACCAGCCACCACACGTGAGCAGCATCCTGGATGGTGGCTGGATGCATGCAGCTCAGCCCACAGTTCTTCCCACATCCCACTTTTCCTCCGCTGCCTACATTAGGCTTTGTTCTCGTCATCTTACCTCCTGAGGACCTTTCTCTGTCTCCCAGATCTTACAGGTCAAAAACTTGGAGTGCTTTTCCAATACTATCTGTATACGATGAAACTCCATATTTATTCTCATCCTCTCATTCTTTCTCTTCCTCTCAGGATTACTAATTTCCATCCTAGCATATTTCTTCCTGTATGCATCATCATAAAGAAGAGTGCGTTGGGTTTTTGCCTGCAGGAGTACTTACACAACTTTTTGGTTACTGACTTTTAAAATTTTCCCTCCTTAATTTCTATCACAAACATAAGTCCTTACACCATCATTTGTGCAAAATATACTTTAACATTTAAAACTGTTCAACAGGATGAGGTGGCTTCGCCATTACTGCTGCACTTAGATGTCATCTCCTACACTTTCAGTTGTAAGCACCCAGTAAGAATAGGAAGCCCTGCTCTCAGCAAATGCATGACCCACATGGCTTTGCTAAGTGACTTTCAAGAACTTACTTCAAAGTAGCACAACTCTAATTTCTCAAAAGTAGGCTTTCTTAATAACATTTCTAATAAATGCTGAATAGGAAGGGCTACTGAAAGCATCTTAGAACTAGAATTGAGACTAAATTCCTTGTCATTGTCAGTCTCAAGCACATATCACAGATGTGTCAGTGGCTTAAACAACAGAAAATAGTCCAAAATCTACAACAGATTATTTGAGGCATAGTATAGGCTAGGGTATGTATTTAAATACATATTATGGAAGTTGGGTTTAGACTCTTCTTTCATAAGGACAGGTCCTTGCTACGTCTTATCCTAAACATTGTCTTCTCTGCTCAATAACTCTGAATTTGGGGGCTTCAAGTATTGTGGAATGCTTCTGACAAATACCCAGGCCCTGCCTGTGTCCTTCTCCTAGACAGACATGGCATGAGCCCACAAGTCAGGTTCTTGTGTTACCTGTTATAAAATGGTCTTCACTGAATCTTCTTAGAGTTAACAATCCAGAAAACACATCCTGTAAGCACACAGTCATGACTTCAATTTTTTACCAAGCCCAACTAGAGAAGCTGATTCTTGAAGCCATATTTATTCAAGCTCTGATATAAAGCCAGATTAGGAGAGGACTATACACTTGGGCTATATCATTCAGAGTCCCCTGTCCCATGCCATATTTTGCCATTGGCTTTTATAGAACTCTAATAAATAATTATGCATACTCAACCATGTTAATCAATCCTCTTTTAATCTACTGAGGTCATTCAATCCCCTTGATTACAGCAAATTTTCCTCAGAACCAAAGAGTGAAAATAGGTTCATATTTGTCCTCCCAGGAGACAAGGATAGTTACATCACAGGTTTGTTATGGCTGCTAAGAAATTCAGCCCTAAGCCGCAAGTTCAAATATTATAATGTCTTTAACTACAACTAATAAATACATATTTTCCTCTCCTTCTTGACAACTTATTTATATTGCATTTTGCTTCCATTTTATTTTACCTATGTTTTCATCATTAAAAGTCTCCAGGGCTATTGAAGAAAAGACATGTTATAAAGGTTTCATCTTCATCAATAAAAACAGTCCAAGAATAATTCTACACCACATCTTGATTTACTTCAAAGGATAGGTCTCAGGAATAAGACTCTACGAGTATCCTTCACATTTCAATAATATGTAGACAAAGCATGTGTCTACCATAAAAAGGAAGGGAAAATAAAAATAAAGATGATTCTCCAAGGCCATATGCCTGGGACGCAAAAGAACAGAGCAGACAGAGTTGAAAAGGAAATTGGTCTTTCCGAAGTCGGCTATCAACAGATCTCCACTAGTTTGCATCTGGGAGCCACAGGGCATCTACACACTGTCCAGAGATGAACTACACAGAGAAGGAGCCTAGTGATGAGATGAAAACAGAATTCTTGTCCTGCTTCTACCTCTGAGTGCTGTCTCTTTATTTCTCTGTGTCCGTTTTCTCATCTATAAAATGAAGGGATTGGGGAAGGGGAGGAAGCACAAGCACCATGTGGTTCTAACATTTTATGATTTCTGTGACAGAACCTAAACAATGAAAGAAGTATAAATCTGGAGCCACTCCTTGGGAGAATCTCCTGAGAGGTGTGTAAGAAGGAGGAGTAAGCAAGGCAATCTGCTGGGAGCAAGAGGAAACTATAGGAATATCCATGTATAGTTATTTTTACCTTAAGTGAAAAATGCAGCTTATGTTAATGCCAACACCCTCATGTGGGCTCACCTGCTAAATGGCCCCTCTGTCATGTGCTCAGTTTATTTATAGTAGAATGTCACTATGTGGTATAAAAAACAGAACATTTAATTAATGATGTGGGAAGTGACCACAAAAATATTTTGCACCATACAGAAGTGTTAGTTATCTCATAGCAAAATACATAGAATAATTTTCTTAAGGATGACTAATACACTTTTCTTTTACAATATATAATTTGTTCTTCATTTCCTGACCTACTCTGTGATCACAAGTGACTGTCAGTAATGTTACCTGGCAGGCATTTTTTAAATAAGCTTACTTAATGAGACCCTTCAAGAAGTGCAAGAAAATAGCTGTTTTTTGGAAAGAAGCTCATTTTATGGAGGAAGCAATGTGCCTTTGTTTTTGCAGAGAACTTAGAAATATTCTTTTAATTTAAAATTTTCAATGAATATAAAGTTTATTTCAACACTTCCCATCTTTATTAATACAAACTGTCTAATACATTTTCTGAGAATGCAATGCTATCAGGGCATAGACATCTTACCAGACAAATATTAACCAAAACTTTTGTATAACTAATAGATGTTTTAAATAAATTTATTCAATAATGTACTTTAGCCATTTAGATCAATATATCTTTGTGAAGTAACTTTTTTTAGCTATTTTAATTTTTTTCTTTATTTTTATTATTGACACTATTGCAGATGCCCCTGTTTTCCCCTCCTTTGCCCACCTCCACCCAGTCCCAATTCCCCCTTCCCTCTGGCCATTACCACACTGTTGTCTGTGCCTATCGGTTATACAAATATATTCTGTGGCTAATCCCTTCACCTTCTTTCATCCAGTCCTCCCCACGTCTGTTCCATGTGTCTATGCCTCTTTCTACTTAGTTTGTCAGTTTATATTGTTCATTAGATTCCATATATACATGAGATTACATGGTATTTGTCTTTCTCTGACTGGCTTATTTCACTTAGCATAGTAATCTCCAGATCCATCCATGATGTTACAAAAGGTAAGATTCCCTTCTTAAAACAAAATAGCAAAATAAATCGAATGTAGGACCAGATTTTAAAATTGCTTTATCGCATAGTGTTGAGCAAGTTTTTTAAAATAATGACAAATTCATTCACAGGTGAATGCATGAAATTAAACATTTCATATATGAAATGTTTAAATAAAATTTCATGTATGGAGGGCATATGCTCAATAAAAGCTTGGATACCTAAAGGTAATCAGCTGTAATCACTGCATTCTATCTTTGTTTTTTTCCAAATTCACAAAAAGTAACAGCTTTTAGAATCATTTATTACTTAACCATTACTCCCAATATAATCAATAATGTTTTTAAATCAATCAACAATGTTTGAATGGCTAACCAAAGGAAAATAACCGCTTTTATCCAACGAACATATTTAGTTTACAAACAGAAATTTACAAGCTATTCCTGCCTCATCAAATTTAATATGTAAAAGATTTCTTCCCATCCATTATAACTAAAAACATGTCTTGTTTTCCTAATTCTAAAAGTATATACTGCATGCTCAATATTTTAGAAAAACAAGTTATAAAAAGATATAAGTAGAAAGAGAAAAATCATCTATAATTCTTCCTTTCCTCAGAGAGATATGTACTATTTTTAAAATACACAGCTACATCCTCACTCAACATCAGTTGCTTCTCCACAGCAGGACACTGGCTTCATAAATATGCTTTGCAGTTACAAAGTATTTTAATATGCAAATACATCAAATTTTATTTAGCCCAAATATCACTAAAGGATATGTATATTATTTCCAACTTGGTTATCATTATAAAAGATCTATGTTTGGGTTTTTGCTTTTTACAGAAACATAGGATTAAAGCATCTGTCTCTCTTCAGCTGGTGTGTCCAATAATTGTAGGTAAATGATTATGGCTTACCTCAGTGTTTAGAACTATTCCACATACTGTCAGAAGTCTTTTCTTCTTATAAATACCCAAACTGAAATGAATTCTTAAGTAGTCTCTTGTTTTTGAAGTTTAGAAACAGTATTTGGCCACTTTGGTTCCGGTTAAGTAAAAAAACAACTAATTCCATTCAAAATACTATTCTGTTCTGGAGTTTTTTTGACCGCTTGCAAATAAGAAACTTTCTTAAAAACAGAAAGAAAGCATAATGATTTATATGAACAACTTTTAAAGTTCTAATTTAGAAACTAATGAAAAATTACATAGTTCATTAATGCTGAAAAGTCACACTGGCTATGTTTTCACTCAACGCACTTTCCCAAGCCTATTCAATTCAGAACGGTTTGTGACTTATACAACGTAAAGAGATTTCATTAACAAGTAGAATACTTTCTGCTTTTTGTATCAAACAATATTTTTAAATAATAATATGGTAGAAATAATTATCTATTAGGTAACCATCCAAGTTAAATATGTATTACCACCTTTTATAAAAGGCCCTTAATTTTCTACTTAATTCAAGCTTTAAAAAAATCAATTAAGGCTCACTTTTAAAAGAAAAGTACTATCCAGGGACTAATTTTAAAGCCTTCATCTACCTAAAATAGTCAGTAATTTAGGCCTCCTGAAAACTGGCAACTATAGTTACCACTGTCATAATAAAACACATGAAGTGGAAATAACAGTTTATCTGGATGGCTTTGGGTTATAAGCATGACCTTTCTTTTCTTTCTAAGAGAGTTCTGTCTTTGCTCTTTCAAGGTTCTTCAATGTTCTCAGGAGTTAAATGTTAAAATAGGAGATTTTATTATATTATATAAATATACAATACACTCATTGACTTCTGCTGAAAGTAAAAATTACATCGCTTTCTCCCTTCTGAATACCAGTTGTCTAAATAGAAAGGAGCCAGGCACTCACAGTTACCTGGCCAAGTTCCAACCTCCTTCCTTACGTGGCTACAACCGCCTCTACCTGACCCTGCCAGACTGCAGGATGGTTGGCAAGTCAGCACAGGTGACCGACATGTTTACATTAGATACCTCAGCCAAGTGAAGAACTCACAGAATCAAACTCCAAGCCAACAACAAAACTACAAAAGGGTGACAACACTCAACCTTTCAAAAGCAAACACACAGACCCTTAATTATGGCCTCCGGTGGATGTCACATTATATTTCCTAAAAAGTTCCATCCGAATCATCCATAGGTCAAGTCTAATGAGAAGTGGTAAGACTGGATAACCAAGTGCACATTCCTGATTAGGAATCAGCCTGGCAACATGTACCAAGAGCCTTCAAATATCTGTACCCTCAGATCAAGTAATTCCCCAAAAGGGGAATCTGTTCTAAGGAAATCACCCAAAATAAGAAAACACTGTACACAGGAATATGTTGCTAGCAACATTACTTATGGCAGCAAAAACCTGGAACCAATACAGAGATTAAAACTTCATTAGACTATTGGGCAGTCATTAAAAATTATCATTATACAAGAACCTAGTATAAAGGAACCATGGACATGGACAATAGGTGGGATTGACTTTGGGGGGAGTGGGTGGGTGTGGAGGGGAACAGAGGGGAGCAAAAAGGGGATGGATGTAATACAACAACAATAAAATTTTTTAAAAATTATCATTATAAAGAATACATAAAGCTTTGAAGAAATACACACATAGTCTCAGAGACTTTTAAAAAGATATTGGAAAGATACATACCAAAACATTAATACTGACTGCTACTGGATAGAATGATTATGGTAATTCTTCACGAAAAAATTTGTAACTACTTTTGAAGTTTTTTATAGAGGAAACTTAGTATACATACACATAATATACATATACATGTCTCTCTTCAATACTTATTAGAACTTAAATTCCACTGAAACCGTGAATGTATCCAGTTGATCTAAATAAACATAAGAAAAAGGTTCCATACAACAAAAACTAAAAATATTCATATGGGCTTTTTACTGCATCAAATCCTGATTGGCATGTTTTAAATCTATGACTGCAAAAGAAAAGTAAGACAAAGGGATACATGAGTTTCTTCCAACTTTTATTTTCTATTAAAATGTCTCTTAATTTTGCTCCTGCCCTCCTACTTTAGCTCAATATGCATCATAACTGTGTTTGAACAATTCATTCTATGCCAATCAATGCACTTGAATATTTCATCTATGTGCAAGAGGAATCTAATTTATGTTTAGTTGTGTTCCAAACATTCATTTGTAAGCTGGCTCTTTGTTTCTCTGGATAAACATATTCAAGCTGGGTCTTATGAGGGAGGAGTCAGTTTAAAAAAAAGGTTTTTCTTACGTTTCTGGGCAAATTTTCAAAAAGGTAACGCTGATTAGAAGCAACATGAGACATGTAATGTGGCAGCATGGAAACCAGAGAAGTCAGGCTGACTTGAGAAAGATACATGAACACCCTGGACATCTGGGAGTGGGAGGGAGTGGAAAGGCAGCACAGCCAGGTAGGAGGAGGGTTACTAAGGAAATTCAAGAGGGCCCATGAAGAAGTAAGTTTAGATCAGTGTGTTCAAATTTTTTAAAACTACAAGCCCTGGCTGGTGGCTTAGTGGATAGGCGCCGGCCTGTGAACCCAAAGGTCGCTGGTTCAGTTCCCAGTCAGGGCACACAACCAGTTGCAAGCCAGGTCTCCAGCCAGGTCCATAGCTGGAGGCAGGTGAAGGACAACCATACATTGAGGGAAAACAAAACAAAACAAAACAAAACTACAAATGACTCTTCTATCACATTTATACCTGATTATCCCTGAGAAAAAAACAATGACAACGAATGTGTATTTTAGGGGAGTAGGATTCCATGTAGTTATGCAAAATAAATTGTAAATACAAATGTTTCTATTTGTATAAACTAAGTTCTAAACACACACTAAAAACAGAGTTTAAGCAGCCTACTGAAAACCTATGAATGCTTAAAAGAGAAAATGCTAAAAATACATATATCAGTCTTTAAAATTTTGAGTTCCTAATACAGAATGGATTTTATCTTTAAAAACATAGTTGTGAAGATTCGTCAATGGGAAGGAATGACTGAGGAATGATTATAAGAAATAACTGAGCTCCCAAGTTATACAGACCAGGACAAAATGCAAAGACCAGAAAGACCATGAAGTTAGTACTTCCCAGACCAAGCATGTGGCCACCTAAGTCACAAGGAAGGACGAAGAAGGGAGAGCACGGTGCACAGCCCTATCATCCCACCTGACCTGCTGCAGTTGGCAATGTTGTGGACTTTATATCCAGCTGCTGTTACCTGGATGCATTCAAGGAAAATCATGTCTGGACTAATTTCCACATTGTTCTCTATTTACCAATCTTGTGTAAACTAATTTGCATTATAGAAACATTCATGTAACAAAAAAATAACATAATCATGCATTTTCTACTAGATTCCAATTTGTAAGGAACTTCATAAACCTTCTCTCTTTTTTTCCTTTTGTCAAGCCCAAACACTACCTGGCAGCTTCCTCAAGAATACCGATGCTTAGGAACCTGACATGAGAAATTTTGCACACGTGAGCCAAGAAAAGCAGAACAAGGCAAGGCAGCTGCTGGGACATAAGGAACCTCTGTGTACATCCTAAAATGAGCTTCCTCTGTGCAAGCAAATGATAAAAAAGGTGCCTGTCTCTGGCTAATGCAGCTCTTGCCATTGTGTGCAGGTGGCAATACTGATTCCAGCCTCCAACCATCCCTACCACCAGCACCTCTGAGCAGAATACCGATAACCTGCCACAGAGGTCATTCTTGGGTTAATGCAAAATAACTTTCTCAAAGTCCTGGGTGAGACAATAAAAGCAAAGTATGTTTATTACAATTACAAATAACAGTAAGCTCTGAATGTTTGGGTCTAACAACTTAAAAGATACTATTCTAATCCTAAATAACCAAAGTTAAAGTAAACAATGCAAGCAGAAGTAATTTCAACAGCAATACATGCAAAATAAGGGAAATGAATACAACCTGTAAAAACAGAAGATGGAAGGCATAAAATGGGCCCTGGCTGGTGGCTCAGTGGATAGGTGCCGGCCTGCAAACCCAAAGGTCACTGGTTCAATTCCCCAGTCAGGGCACATAACCAGGTTGCAAGCCAGGTCTCCAACCAGGTCCATAGCTGAAGGCAGGTGAAAGGCAGCCACCCATCGATGCCTCTCTCCCTTTCTTCCTCCCTCCCTACCCTACTCTCTGAAAAGAATGAATAAAATCTTCAAAAAAAGACAAGAAAAGAAAGAAAGAAAGAAAGCATAAAATGGTACCTGAAGAAAGCTCAGCAGTTCCCTGAAAATGTCAAAGGCCCTTTAACAGGAAGCCCTTTCCCACTAAGGGTAGGATCCATAAAGGTCACACCTTCGGAGTAAGGGCAAACCAAAAATTAACCATTCCACCCACAGGGAGCTGCTACTAAATTCATATCACCAGGCAGCCCCAACAATTTCAAGCTGAGTTTAGTCTAAAATGACCTTTGTCTATAAGAGCCCTAGCCACTTAGGAACAATTCTCTCTAGATGAACAGTTTCACCCTGAAACTCAAAGAATCCTCCCCAAATAACTGTCCAAGGGAAATGAGCAACTCTTGGCCAAAAATAACCAAGTAAGTATGGAAACAAGGTCCCATGAATGAGAACCAGCAAAAACATAACATGGTCAAAAGAGACCCACAAAGATTTGAGATACTGAGATTATCACTATTCTTACATGTACTGAACAAAAAGGAAAAAGGACTCATGGACAACAGTGTGGTGACTGTGGAGAGATAGGAGGATATAAGGGACTAAGTGGTAATGAAAATACAATTAAATAATTCATGGCTCAAAAAATGTGAAATTTAACTTCTGAATGCTAGAATTTGTAAGAGGCGTAACTGAAACCATTAAAAGATCCATACTATGTGGCAGAACTATGTGCACTCTTCTGTACGTCTCCAACTCTTTAGAACTGCCTTCACAGTCTTCACATGATTCACCTGGTGAATTTCTATGACAGGCTATTTCCTCTCTTACCCTTCTCCCCTATGTTCACAAGGCAAAAGTCTTGCATGTTGCTGTAAACATACCTCCTTTTTTGACGTCAGCTCATGGTTAACCCACACCTCTTATCATCAACTTGCATCAAGGTCCTCCCCCCCCCCCCC
>PVIW01001309.1:0-50716 GCA_004026585.1 Noctilio leporinus | reverse complement strand
AACAAGACAAAGTCTTGCCTGCTGTGGAACTCTACATCTAGTTGGGGAAATAAATAATAAATATGTGAACAACTCAGTTTCTGAGTACCGTCACAGAGGAAATAAAAGAATAACGTGAGTGAAGGGACTACTTTAGATGAGAAGGTCAGAGAGGCCATAAAGTGCAACACTTTAAGCTGAGAGACTCAAATGACAAGCAGTGGCAGCGCTTAAAGACCTGAGGGAAGAACATTCCAGACACAGAAGAAAGTAAAGGCAGAAGCTCTGTGGCTACACTGGGTGTGGCTTGTTTAAGGAACAGAGCAAGAGCAGTGCGGCTGGAAGGAAGAAGTCACGGAGAGTGGTACAGGGCTAAGGGAGAAAAGGGAAATGGGCCAGGCCAGTAAGGTCTCGCAAGCCACAGCCAAGAGTCTGGGTTTTATTGGCAATGGAATGGGAAGCCTCTGGAAGTTTTCACTGAAGTGACATGCTATTTACATTTCGGAAAGCTCATTCTGCCCCTGCTGTAGAGGATTTGGATTGAAACAGAGCAAGGGAACCCTGCAACCCTGCAATTCTACAGGAAGTGAATTTAAATGAGAGGACAGAAGCATGGGGATTTGGGACTCAAAAATTAAAGTACTGATGAAAGGGGAGGAATCAAGGCTGGTTCCTAGGTTTCCAGCTCAAGCACCTGAGTTGATAATCTATTTCTGAGATGGGAAAGAAAGTGGTTTCAGACATGACAAGGAGCAGGTTAGGGTGGGAAAAGGAAATCAAGAGCCCTGTTTGGAACACATATCTGAGATGCCTACTAGGTATTCAGGTGACTGTATGTTGTGAGAAACCGAATAGGAAGCCCAGCAGGTTAGTCAGAGTTGAAGAAGGCAAAAGTGTCTCAATCAGCAGCATAAAGCCACGAGACTAAGTAAGACCAGGCATATAAAAATATGTGCTATAGAAGAAGCCCCTGGACAGAATCCTGGGGCGTTCAAACATTCTGAGATTGGATGAAGAGAAGAGAAACCTGATAAGGCACCTAAGACAGAGTGGCTGGGAAGGCAGAAGGAAAAGACAATACAGGGTGGCCCCCTGGGTGCTGACTAGAAGTAGTGGGGGTGGGGGTGATGAAAGCTAGGTTGGAGTATGATACAGAGAGCATCAGGTGAAGGGGTGGGCAGCAACTATAGTCAACAAAAGGTGACAACTATAAACAAGACTTCTCAATGTTTGCTACTAAAAGGAACATAGAAAACAGAGTGGGCAATGCTACAGGAGAGATGTGATGTCAAAGGCCAGTTTGTGTTATCATGGCGGTTTGTTTTGTTTCCGAGATGGGAGATGCCTGAAAAGCAAACTGCCTAACAGAAAGAGTTACAAAGATGGAAACACCCACACATCCAATATAACAGCCATTACCCACATGTGGCTTCTGAGCATTTGATATGAGACTGAATCTCTTATTACTATTATTTAATATATTTATTGATTCCAGAGAGAAAGAAAGGGGAAGAAGGAGAGAGAAAATCAATAGGAGAGAAACATCCATCAGTTGCCTCCCACACATGTGCCTGGGCCAGCAACTGAACCTGCAACCTAGGCTTGTGCCCTGACCCAGAATCAAACCAGTGACCCTTTAGTCTACAGGATGATGCTCCAACCAACTGAGCCACACCAGCCAGGGCTCACACTGAATCATAAGATTTATTTTTAATTAAATGAAATTTAAGTAGCCATGTGTGACTAGAAGCCCCAAACCACAGTGCAGCCCTCCAGCCTGTCTGTAGGTTGATGGATTCAACTGTCCAAAAGTCAGCAGACGAGGCAGTAAAAAAAAGCGGAAGTGTGTGGCTTCTATGGCCAATGTCTTCTAAAGCTCTAAAAATTAGCTAAGGGGAGGGCAAAGACACAAAATGCTAGAGGGAAGTTTAAGGAGAAGAAAAGGTAAGAAGTTTCAAAGAGCAGAGAACATGCTAAGTGGAAATACTAAAATTTTCCCAGTTGAATGCCACTTGAGAGTTACGGTAAATTTCAAAGTGGGCCTTGTCAAAACTGTTAAGTTTTCTCTGGCAAACGCAGCTACTGGGCCCTTTCAAACCTGGCATCAAAATACATTTTCAAACATCTCCTAATACTCCCCATAATTGATCTGTGGTTTCCAATCTTCTTGATTGCAGAACCTTTTTACCCCCTGTATATTTTTCCCTGGATATAAAACAGTATGCACTCAGTGAAAAGAAGAGGAAGAGGCAAAAGAGGGTAGGAGAAAAGGAGGAAGAAGAGGAGGGAATACAGGAGAAGAAAGGAAAGAAGGGGAAGGAAAGAAGGAAGAGAAACAAAGAAGAGACAGAGGAGGAGGGAGAAGAGAAGGAAGAGACAGAGGAGGACAAAAGCTGCTGCTGTGAATGAAGCTGAGATAAAGGCTCGTTCCCCCACCAGCTCAGCCCTTTACCCCTAGCCTCTGAGGAATTTCCAAGGAACCCCAGGGTTTGAAACCAAAGATTTACCCTAGCCAGTGCTCCTAAAACTGGCATGTGTTTACAATCACCAGTCTTGTGAAAATTAACATTCTGCTCCAGAAGGTGTGCAGAGAGCCCACAATTCTGCATTTCTAAAAGGCTCCTGGTGATGGCTGACGCCACCATTCTGTGGATTATATGTTGAGTGAATGGCCATACCAGATCACTTAATCATTTTCTAACTCAGCCTGCTTACTTTTGCCAATGTGGACCCCTTGGCCATACATGCCTTCCTTGCCCTTTCCAACAGGAACATTCTACCTCAACTTCAAGGCTCCTCCTGAGCCCTTCTCCAAGAGTCCTGGGAGAAGTCAGCATAATCCAGTCCCTGCCTGCTGTTCCTTTTGCCTAAAATGTACTTCACCCACTTAGCCTCATGTCCAACCCCTTCTTATATTACCCCCTTACTCAAATGTCTTCTCTTCAGAGTATAGGGTTTATACTGATCACCCTGTTTAATAACCAACCATTCCTGATTCTCTAGTTATTCATAGAATGGGGCAAAAGTAAAGTTTACAGTTTTAAGTACATAAAACATAGTTTATTCATGTTTAATTACTTAGTGATTATTGCATTATTTTTCAGACAAACAACTGTAAACCTATTCTATAAAAGCCTTTATTCATATAATTTTAGATAGAGGAGAAGGGAGGAAGAAAGAAAAGGAGAGAAACATCAATCTGATAGCCTGGAATCAAACCAGTGACCTTGCTTTGCTAAACAACACCTAACCAACTGAGCCAACACCAGTCAGAGCTGTAAACCTACTTTTGCACTATCCTGTACATATATGTTTCCTCTGCATTTACTTTCTTTGTTTGGTTGGTTGGCTGGTTTTATTTTTAATTTATTATTATTATAGTACATTCATCCCATTCCCCTCCCAGCTCTCCACTTCCCCACCCTTCCCATTCTCCCCCAGTCAATCCCACATGTTGGCCATGTCCATGGGTCATCCATACTAGTTCCTTGACTAAACTGCTCCCTTTCTTTGCCTCCTTCTCCTCCCTCCCCCTCCCTTCTGCACACTGAAAGTCTGTTCCTTGTATTCATGTTGCTGATTCTGTTTGTTTTGCTCATTAGGCTTCTGTAATAGGTGAGATCATATGATATTTGTCTTTCACTGATTGGCTTATTTCACTGAGCATAATACTCCCTAGTTCTATCCATGTTGTTCTTTCTTTCTGCTATGTAGTATTCCATTGTGTAACTGTACCAAAGTACACAAAGTACACAAAGTACCAAAGCCACTGATGGGCTCTTAGGCTATTTTCCTGCACTTACTTGGCTATTGTAAATAGCTCTGCTATGATCACAGGGATACATAGGTTCTTCTGAATTGATGTTTCAGGGTTCTTTGGGTATAGTCCTAGTAGTGAAATCACTGGGTCAAAAGGCAGTTTCATTTTTAGTTTTTTAAGAAAATTCAATATTGTTTTACACAGTGGATGCACCAGTCTGCATTCCCACCAACAGTGCACCAGGGTTCCCTTTTCTCTTCATCCTTTTGTTGTTTGTTGATTTGTTAATGACTGTCATGCTGACAGGTATGAGGTGGTATCTCATTGTGGTTTTAATTTGTATCTCTCTGATAGCTAGTGATGTTGAGCATTCTTTCCTATGCTTTTGGGCCCTTTGTATGTTCCCTTCAGAGAGGTATCTGTTCAGGTCCTTTGCCCACTTTTTTAATTGGGCTGTCTTGTTTCCCTGGTGTTGAGTCATGTAAGTTCTATATATATTTTGGAGAGCAAACGCTTGTCTGAGGTGTCATTGGCAAATATGTTTTCCTATATAGTTGGTTTCCTTTTAATTTTGCTGGTGTTTTCTTTAGGTGAACAGAAACTTTTTAGCCTGATATAGTCCCATTTCTTATTTGTTCCTTTATTTCCTTTGCCCTTGGAGAATTATCAGTGAAAACATTTCTGCATAGGATATCTGAAATTTTACTTCCTATGTTTTCCTCTAGGACTTTTATGGTGTCACCACAGCTTATTTATTTAAGTCCTTTATCCATCTTGAGTTTATTCTGGTGTATGGTGTAAAGTTGGTGGTCTAGTTTTATTTTTGTGCATGTCTCTGTCCAGTTATCCCAATGCCACTTGTTGAAGAGGCTATTTTCACTCCATTTTATGTTCCTACACCCTTTGTCAAATATTAATTGACCACAGAGTCCTGGGTTTATTTCTGGGCTCTCTATTGTTCCATTGATCTACATGTCTATTCTTATGCCAGTACCAGATTGTTTTGATTACAGTAGCTTCCTCTGCACTTCTGAGCAACTTGGGTCTATAATATATTCATTTTGCACCCCAAGCATCTTGCACAATGTCTTTTATACTTAAAAAAAGTAAAATATCAAATCAATAACTGACATAACTTGTAACTAATGAATCTGAAATAAATTAAAAGAGTCTAAACACCTCAAACAACCTGATCACTAGAGGAAGCATTAGAGACACAAGAGAGAATATTTTAATAAAACCAATGCAAAGATTAAGGCAGGAGCACAAATATAATTTTTAAATGATTAATATATAACTCAAAGATGCATAAGGATTCCAAGTGCAATGGTGACTTATAGCTATTAACCAGGTTAATGCAGTAATTAATTTGATGTTTTATCAATTAAAATATTTTAAAAATAATAATAATGAGACTTCTGGTCAAGATGGAGACACAGCTAGACAATCTTCACCTCCTTGTATAACCATGAGAATGATCACAACTAACCTCAGAACAAGAACACCCTGAACTGCCAAAAAATCAAACTGCATGGGAATCTGAAAACCGAGGATTCAAAGACGCCATACTCATCCACACAAGTAAAGAAGCAGGGCCAGGGGGCCAGGACAGTGAGAACATGGTACCATAGCAGATCAGGCAGTACCACACTCATATGTGGTGCATAAAAACCAGGAGGGACACCTTGTGAGCCAGCAATACCAGACCCAGGCCAGACCACGCAACCCATGGTTCCAACACCAGGAAAATAAAGCCTCATAGCTTCTAGCTGTAAAAACCAGTGGGAGTTGGGGTGGTAGAAGAAACTGCCGGTCTCTCAGGAGAGTCCATTTAAAGAGCCCACACAGTCATAGGACATTTGCAAACCCACCCGTTCTGGGAACCATGACCAGGGCAATAGCTGGAAGGGCAGTACCCCATAGGGGAAAGGGATGAAATAACTGGAAATGGAACAAATGCAGCCAGGCAACACCATTGTCCCCACTCAAACCCCCCCACCGCACACACACACACAGCCAAAAAGCGGTGTAGCAGATTGCCCTGGAAATACCTAAGGCTCCGCCCCATACAACTTAACAGGTGCACTAAAATAAGGAGTCAAAGTAGCTCTACCTAATACATAGACACAAACACAGGGAAGCTGTCATATTGAGGAGACAAAGAAACATGGCTCAAATGAAAAAACAGGACAAACTCTAGGAAAATAACTAAACAAAATGGAGACAGCCAACCTATTAGATGCACAGTTCAACACAGTAGTGATAAGGATGCTCAGACAGCTCACCAAGTATGGCAAAAGCATAAGGGAAGAAATGAAGGTTCCACTAAGTGAAATAAAAATAAAGGAAACTCCACAGGGAACCAACAGTGAAGGGAAGGAAGCCAGGGCTCAAACCAATGATTTGGAACATAAGGAAGAAGTAAACATCCAACCAGTACAGGATGAAGAAACAAGAATTTTTAAAAATGAGGAGAGAATAAGAAACCTCTGGGACATCTTCAAAAGTGCCAACATTTCCTGGCTGGTGGCACAGTGGATAAGGTGCTGGCCTGCGAACCCAAAAGTTGCTGGTTTGATTCCCAGCCAGGGCACATAACCAGGTCTCCAGCCAGGTCTCTAGCCAGGTCCGTGGTTGGAGGCAGGTGAAAGGCAACCATACATTGATGTCTCTCTCCCCCTCTGCCTCTCTCCCTACCCCTCTCTCTAAAAAAAAATAAATAAATAAAATTTTTTTAAAAAAGTGCCAACATTTGAATCACTGGGATGCCAGAAGAAGTGGAAGAAATTGATATTTAATCTACAAGATAATGAAAGAAAACATCCCCAATATGGTGAAGGAAATACACATACAAGTTCAGGAAGCACAAAGAGTTCCAAATAAGTTGTACCCAAATAGGACTACACCAAGACCATACCAAAGGTTAAAGTTAAAGAGAGAATCTTAAAACCAGCAAGAGAAAAGCAGGGAGTTAAAGACAAAGGAGTACCCATAAGACTATCAGCTGCTTTCTCAAAAAAAAAAAAAAAAAAAAAAAAACCTTGCAGGCAAGATGGGACTGGCAAGAAGTATTCAAAGTTAGTATCTTACTGTGACTAATTTACAAATTGAATAGTACCTATCAGACTTAGTACCATCTGTGGTTTCAGTCATTTACTGAGGGTCTTGGAATGTATCCCCTATGGAGAAGGTGGGACTAGTGTACCCTGTCTGTCAAAGCTTTTAAGTTTAAGGAAAGGAAAGATATAAAAACCACCACTACCACAACAGAGCAATTCACCAGCATGCCCAGGCAGCACAGCTCAATGGTTAAGGGTTCAGGTTTGAATCACACTGTAATCTCAGCAGGTAATTAATTCAATCTATGCTACATTCCTACTATGTTATATCCTTCCTGGCTCCTGTGTACTCCCCTACATGCCCATTTCCCACCTCATAACACTCCTCCTTATTCTTGCAATAGTTTTTAACTGGTTTCCCCAAACTCCTAAGTTGTCCACAGACAGAGCACAGGGGATCCATGAATTTGGTAGTATATATCTTATGCACGATTTTTATTTATTCATTCAAAAGCATTATTTAAGAGGGGTCTACGGCCTTCACTATACTATGATAGAGGTCCCAAGCAAAAAAAGGAAATGCAGAAGAAAGACAAGGAAATAAGGTATTTTTAATGGAAAGGGGAAAATAATTCTGGTTAGGACTGGTAGAAGTGACAATGGAAAGGAAGAAATGGAGTCAAGGAAAATACCTAGGTATTCTTAAATAAAATAGCATCTTTGACCTTCCTTCTACTTTTAACCTTCTAAAAAAAGGCTATCAGCCCTGGCTGGTGTCACAGTGGATAACACGCCGGACTGTGAACCCAAAGGTCGCTCACTGGTCCGATTCCCCAGCACATGACCAGGCTGCAAACCAGGTCTCCAGCCAGGTCCATAGCTGGGGGCAGGTGAAAGGCAACTATACATGGATGTCTCTCTTCCTCTCTCCCTTCCCCTCTCTCTAAAAATAATAAATAAAATCTTTAGAAAAAAAAAAAAAGGCTATGTCTGCTTCCACTCCTTCACTCTTTAGATCTTATCTTTAAGCTTACACTTACTCACACACACACACACACACACACACACACTTTAAACCCCTATGTCCAAAAGTATAATCATGACTATCATGCATGATCTCTGCAGCATCCAATTCTGCTGGCTTTACCCCAGTGGCTACCAGCCCTGCATGGACAATTCTCAATTCTCCACCACCCCCTAGCCTTGCTCCTGAGTTCTAATCCCACCATCCAGTAGTACTCCACAGGTGACCACTGTCACTAAAATTATCCACCCACCATCATCTGCAATTCAACTTTTCTTAAATTAAAAAACATATGTATTATTTTAACACACCATTCTTTCTCCTAGCTTTTGTTAACTCTATTATGGGGCCACCTTTCTTCCAAGGGTTCATTACATGCATTCAAGGTACAAAGCCTGAACATTTCTCTTTATTTTAAGCATTAACCCTTCTGTCTTGCTACTTATAATATAGCCTGTGGACTGGCAGCACCAATATCATCTAACCACATGATAAATCCTGAATCTCAGGACTCACCCCAGAACTGAGTCAGGATCTACAGTTATAAAATGTCCCCAGGTGATGAATACATAACATTAAATTTTGAAACACTTGTCTAGTGCTTATTAATATGCTAACTGCATCTGAAGTTGATCATTTCTAAGTATCAATTACGGAATCCTTATTATGTGCTAATTACAGTGCTAGGCTTCTAATATATAATCTTACTTAATCCTCAAAATAATCCTGTGAGGCAATCATCATCATCATCATCATCCCCTGGTGAAGAATGAGTACACTGGGCTCAAGCAGGTAAATCATCTATTGCTCAAAGAAACCATAAATGATGGAAGTAGGATTTGAACCTAATCTGTGTGACCACAAACCATTTTGCCATACTGCACCAACTCCTTTCAATCCCAGAACTTCTATTTCAAAGGGTATGTTGGCAGAATTAATTACTCTGGTTGACTGCATTTTCTAATCAACTTAAGGTAGATTTTGTTTGTTTATTACAATTCTTGCTGAAAATCTTCCAAAAGGCAGAGTAGCAATCCTGAGGCAGTAAGAGAAATTGTCCTGCTGTGTGCATCATTCTCAAGTTCACTCTAAGGTATTTGAGAAAAAAATGAAGAATACATGTGTTGTTTTGAGGCTATAACCTTAAATTGTAGGGGTTACAAAACTACTTCCCTAATAATAAACTTTGGCTATGTCTGCCTGACATTCTTCTGTCTTCTGAAAAGGGAAGGGAAAAAATTGTGAGACTAGGCTACTTGAACGATTAATTAGGTTCCATTGATTCAATGAGTTTCATCTAATGTCTAGCTACTTATTATTTTAATTGCTTTATCATGTTCAAATCAGTTAATATATTAGTCATATATATCATTTTTATTTATTTTTTTATTATTTTTAGAGAGAGGGGTAGGGAGAGAGGCAGAGAGGGAGAGAGACATCAATGTATGGTTGTCTTTCGCCTGCCTCCAGCCATAGACCTGGCTGGAGATCTGGCTTGCAACCTGGTTATTTATGTGTCCTGGCTGGGGAATCGAACCAGTGACCTTTAGGTTCGCAGGCCAGTGGTTTATCCTCTGTGTATCTTTTTTAAATCTTTTTTTCCAGTGCTCAAATAACAACCCACTATCAAATAAAAGGCACCACTATCTCTCCAATATACTGTTTGCCTATTTCAAGTTTTGTACCTTATTGAGAATATACCAAAAGCTATGAATACTCTAACCAGAAAAAACACGTATTCATCAAAACACACCAAGATAAACACCCAAGACAGACACCAGCCTGACACTACCTGCCCAGGCCCTCTCCCTTCTTTTGGGAGCTGCTCTTCCCAACTGCCACCTTTTTATAACCACTCAGTACTGCAAATGATGGAAGCCAACATGTCAGAATCTTTCCATGGATTTTTATAACTGAAACAGAGACAGAAAGTCCCTTTTGGGGGCAGAAAGTACAGAATGTGAAATTCAGGAACCATTAGCTCCCTGTGTAGGAAACCTACCAGATACGAGAAAGACGACAAAAAGGGCAGAAAAGGCACTCAAGCACCTAGTTCCCACTGCTTTGGAAGCCCAGCTCCAATCCTGTTTTCCTGGTTTGGTTTCCAGTCCTAACCTCCTCAGTGATACACCTCCAAAACCCTCAGAATATTTTAAATTCTTGCCTAAACTCATTTGTGTTTCTACAACTTACAACCGAAAGACTCTAATAAAGAATAGCTACGTCTAAATACTATATTTGTTTTAAACAAGTTTTGTGTCCTTTAAATTTTTCTATACAGATACTTCCTCTACATATTTAAATAGGTTTTCGAATATAATTTCTAAAAGACTCACATTTTGCTCTGCATAAAAATCTTTTAGAAGATCTGTTTAAAACAAGTGCTGGCTCGGATCATTCTTCATCCTCCACACACTATTAAAATATAATTTTAAGAAGCTAACTGCCTGATCATTTTTAGTTTAATTCCAAATGTAACAAGACAAAATTGCCTTCTCAAATCATCTTTTTCTTTAGGTATTCAATTATATTCTCTGCTTAAAATACTTAAAAATTGGCAGTGATCCATTCACTGATGGATATTTAAAGTTAGAAAGCAGGAACATATCAAATTAACCACACAAAGTCAGTATTATTCTCACTGAGAATTATATAGCCACAAAGGGTTTGAAAATTCCTACCTTAGTTGCAAGTTTTTATATTTCAATCAAATAGACTTTGACTTAATAGACTGCAATGCAGTTCAACTACAATCAATCCAACAAACTTTCAGTACATACATCTCTCACAGTCACCATTGATTTCCTTCCTTCTAGTCATGGCCTGGAAAATTCTCTGAATGCTGATGCATTGGCAAGGTAATAATAGTAATGACTCTTGTGTTATATACTATTACTACTCCTGGTCTGCGCATTCCAGTATAATGCCATGAACCTAGTAGACTGTATAAGTGGTTGTATCTTGAAGTTTGAAAAAACTTGGAAATTATCCAGTTTGATCATCACCTTACTTCGCAGAAATTGGTTAACATGTCCAAGGCAAACAGAGTTGGAATAAGAATTTGAACACAAGGTCCAATAAGCATTTTACCATTGTATGCAGAAGGTTCTCAATCCCTACAGAAGATGCCTAACAATAAAATACATATATGGTTCCCCTTTAATACTCTAAAAGTATGGTTATTTCTAAATGTCCTTATGACAACCTAAATGAATTTTAAAAACATAAAATTGCTATATTCCTGACAAATCATTTCCTATTAGTTCTGATCACATTGGAAATGTAGGGAAAGACTCTTAACCTGGGCGATCTGTGCCGTCTCTGCTGTGCTTTCTCAAGTGTCCCCATTCATACACAACACTATGCTCGCTTGCTCCTTCTCAGTAATGCTGACCTATTTCTTCTCATATTATTATATGCACTTCAGTGCACACAAGGTCATAAAGGAACATGGATCTAATATTAGATTGTCACCTAAACTGAAATCAAACAGAAACACATGGCATGTAAGTACTTAAATTTCATCTTTATATACACTTTTCCTTTTTGTTCAAAAATAATAAAGAAAACAGACATTTTGAAAAACAAGGCTGTCAATTGACTTTTCTTAGCTCAACTCAGAGCCCTCAAAAATATTTGGACAAAAGTACTGGGGACATTTTTAGCAATCTTTGCAAAGTGGCTGGCACTTTTTAAGGGCCTAATATGTGCTGAATGAATAACATGGTTACATTACAGACTGTGGAAACTTGCCTCCTCTGGATGACTAAAAGTAGAATTGCTAACTTTTTTGAAAGCAAAAAAGAAAAGAAAAGATGAACATTACTTTTATAAACCTGAAGTAGTTTCAAAGTATTTCCAATTAGCAAACAACTGAAACAAATGTAGCCATTCATAAACATAAGATAGCAACCTTAAGTTGTTACAGTAAAAACGTGCACAATTACAAGACTTTCTAAAGTCAACTGGAATGCAAACTAGTTCCCAGAAGTCACAGGCTGTTTTAGCAGCATATTATCACCAGTACTTTACTAAACCCTCAGACACAGCACTCTCCTGAACACACGTCAGAACTCTGAAGGAAATAAAAGCACCCATAAATATGAAACTAACAACACTAATTTTAAAAAGGATAGTAACAACATAAAAAATTATTCAACAGAATTAGGCATAACTCTAAATTAAAGACACAGGAAAAACTTAATTTTATTTACTGTAATGAACCTTAAGAGTTTTGGCGCAGTAGTAATGTATGCTGTTGTAAATAAAAGGTTATATTCCTAATTGCTTAAAAAAATAGTTGTCAGGAAGTTAAAATGAACTTCAATGAATCGGGCATTAGGCTGACAGAAATAATCGTTTCTTGTCCTTATTAAAAAGTCACTCCTGCCCTGGCTGGTGGCTTAGTGGATAAGGTGCCAGCCTGCGAACCCAAAGGTCGCTGGTTGGATTCCCAGCCAGGGCACATAACCAGGTTGCAAGCCAGGTCTCCAGCCAGGTCTGTAGCTGGAGGCAGGTGAAAGGCAACCATACATTGGGAAAAAAAAAAAAAAAAAAAAGTCACTCCTTGCAAACACAATCAATACTGATACTGTTTCATCTTTCCCCAGCTGGAGAAAAATATAAATACGACGCTTTTGGACCATTTTAAACAACTCCATTAAATTCAGAATTTTTTTTTGAACCAACATGGTTTCCTGTCACTTCTATTATGCTGAGCAAAGGGCACACAGACATCCATCGAAATCAAACGTAGGGAAAGCAAGCTTACCGCTTTCCCCAGATACTAAACTGACTGCAGTGGGTAAGGTCACGGTCGAAATTCACAGGCTCGTTTAAACTTTAATGGCTCAGCCAACAGCTCCTATCCTGTTTCCTGATCCCAGGGAGATTAAAACTGCAGGAGTTTCTCGCAGTTGAGAACAGCAGGAGGCTATTTCAAATCCCCAAACCGCAGTCCGCAGAGCCCGAGCGGCGCATCTTCCACTAGCACCTCCTGCGGTCCGTTACGCTACCCTTTCCCAGCGCGCTGCTCCAGCCTTTTACAGAAACCCGCACACGGGTCCCCGCGACTGCACACCGCCTTCCAGCGCGCGCGCCGAGACCCTCCCCGCGGTCATCCCAGGCTGCCCTTCCGCAGAGGGTGACAGGGGCCTGGTTAGAACGTGGGGGAGGAGGTGTGGGGAGGAAGCCTCCTCGCGGAGCTGCTCTTCAGCCCGCACAGAGGCAGGGCGATGCTAAAGAGGGGCAGGCATAAGAGATGCTAAACCTCAATGCCATTATTTACATTGGCTTTTTCTTTGTCAAAAAAAAAAAAAAAAAAGTCCTGGTCTAATGCTGTCGAGAAGAGAGAGAGGAGGGAGACCCAAGTACTAAAGCTGCCGTCCCGATCCCCAGTATTCTCGCCCCCACTACCCCGAGGGGGAGGCTCCGGAAGCTCCTACGGCGGACAGGTACACCTGCCGACCCTCAGAGGGCCGGGCCGCCCCCAACGCGCCCCGCACAAGGACGAGATTCGCTGGAACCCTGACCCCGGCAGACCCCGGCGAGACTGACAGCCCGGCAGAGCCGTGCCCACAAACTTCCCAGTTCCCGGGCTGCGGGGACAGACCTTCACGACGACGGACCGGGGGGCGAAACTGGTGCCATCCCCAGAACTCAAATGCAGACGGGCCCCTCGTCCTGCACCGGGACCCAGGTTCAAAAGCGGCTCAAGCGGCGCCTGGGCGTCCCGAGGGAGCCGGCGCGCGCCCGAGGATGGGGGCAGAGGCGCCGCGGCAGGAGGGCAGCCCCGGAGGGCGAGCAGCGCCGAAAAGCCAGGGCCCAGCTCGGGTTCCCCTCCCCGCAGCAGCCGCAGGAGGAGGAGGAGGGGAGCGAGGAGGAAGAGGAGGATGAGAGGAGAGGGACCGCTGCAGCAGCCCGAGCTCTTACCGAGTGGTTTACCCCCCACATCAGCACGCTGAGCAGCGGATCGCTGGCCCTAAAGAGCTTCACTTTCTGCGCTACGAAGTGCTTCTTCTTGGTCTTGGTCTTGCTCGCTAGCACGGAGGACCCCAGGTTGCCGGGGGTCGCCATGGCCGCCGCCTCCGTCCCCTCCACCGTCGCGCTCCCAGGCCGGGGACCCGCCCTCTCTACTCGCCGACCCGGGGAGGCAGCTGCATCCCACCGGCGGCGACTCCGGCGCACTGCGCTCCGCTCCGCCTGCTGCTGCGCTCGGCCCGCTCCGCCCGCTCGGCTCGGCTCGGGAGGGAGGGAGGCTGAGCTCGGCTGCTCCCCAGCCGGGATCCTGCGCGCGCCGCCGCTCGGCGCTCAGCCCGTGGCCGGACCCGGCGCGCGGCGAGCGGCTTCCGCGTTGGGCGCCGGCGTCACGACGCAGGGTGGGCGGGCGGGCGGCAGCGGCGGCGCCGCCGGGCGGGGCGCGGGCCCGGGGTGTGGGCGGGGGAGCGGGGGAGCGCCGGCCGCTACCGCGGGACCGTTAAGCGGAACCTCTGCGCTCCGGCTCCGGCTCCGGCTCTGCTGCGCTCCGGCCGGGAGGGCACCCAGTGCGCTGCCGAGGTCGGGGCGGCCTCTGCGGGCCTGCTGAACAGGCGGGAGGGTGGGCGTGCGGCGCGGGGAGAGTGGGGACTCCCGCCAGGCATCCTCCTCTGCTCCCTAGGGAGAAAAGAGGGAAAGATGGAGAGAGTGGGGGCGTCGGAAGAGAGGAGTCCCCAGAAGTGTAGGTCAGAAGAAGGAAGGAGGCCCAAGAAACCGCTGCTCACCGGTGCCACGAGTCAGGAGGGCTAGTGAGATCCGATGTGGTGCATGCAGAATAGAGCTTCCTTAGCACCCAAGGAAGGGACCTGGAACCATCGTTGGCCACCTCCCCCAGGTGGCCCTGAAATGAATTTATTAATCCCTTTGTTTCTTTGGCCGTCTGCCTTTTGGAACCTTGACTTGGGCTTTCCCACACTCTCCAAGTCGTGAAGAAGGTAGACTTCCATCTACAGTCCGAGCTGTCGTTCCCACCACCACCTGCTCCTTAGATAGGACCCTGTGTTCTTGGTTTGGCCAAGAAAATGATGCCCTGACCTGCACCCTCTACTTTAAATCCCCTACAGTGTTCCTTACGTCCTTCTTTTTTTCCATTCCACTCACCTTCTTGCGCAGAACTCCGTTTCCTATCTTCATCCATGTACACCTACATTTAGCCCTTCTTAGTGCTTGGCAGTACCTGGCCCATCTCAGGCAAGCTGTTGTTTAAAGAATGCCACCTTGTTCTAAATATTTACTCTAGCTCAACAAATGACCTGTTGTCATTATTACTCCACCCAAGTACAATAGGGAAGACCTGCTGTGTGTTTGGTAATCTGATTAGTCCTGTCAGGGAGAAAAGGAATGACAGACCCTTACCCCCTTAAGGATCTTAGTCTTATGGGAGTGGGGAGTCATAGGTGATGTGGTCACCTTCATTTGCTCCTCTTTTTTTCCTTTGTTCTGAAAACATAAGGTGCCCCAAAGTCTTCTTGTTCTTTCCCTGTTTATACTATTGTCCAGAACGATATCTGCTCCCCGCCCCCAGCTTCATCCATCACCATGCTTAGTGAAAATAAATAAGCAAATAAACAGCCTAATTTTGCAGTGAGAACATAAAGTTGCACAGTTCTCTCATGTATTTGAACAAATCAGTTAAACTCTCTCAGCCTCAGGTTTTTTGTGTGAATAGCAGGGATAGTCAAACACTAATGTCACTTTAGGGACAACTTTGATCCTGGGCATTATAATTCTGCCCTACCTACTTTATAGGATATTTGTTAGAATCAAAATCATCAGTACACAATGGCTATCCTTTATAAGTCATACAGCATTATATACATACAAGATAGAAAAAAGTACTTGCAGGTAACCCATACACTCTCCCCTGAGAAGAACTTGATTGTTGGACACCTGTATATCAATTGTTCACAAGCACCTTTTATAAGTGTCTAAAATCAAGTTCAAAATCCTCCTCCATCCCACACGTTGCTTTTTTTTTTTTTTATACTGGAAATGGCATTCATTATCACTTAGCTACCTTAGTGAGATGTTCATTTGTTTAACAAATTTTCATTGACCCAGACTGAAAGCTTCAAATCATTGATTATGCCTCTCATCATCACTCCACATGAACCCCTTTACCAGGTCCTGCCCTTGAAAACTACTGTGCTCAAGTATTACCTTTTCCCTGGTGCTTTCACAGTCCTCTAATTTGAAATTAATCCATTCACTTCAGTGTTTTGATAGCATTTTAACTGTTCCATAACAGCTCTACTGTCCTTAATTGTATATTAATAATTCAAGACAATGGGCTTACTGTGAATGTTGAAAATGAATTCTGTGATGACAAATTGTTGAATGAACCTACAGGAAAGGGAGATGGATACCTATGGGTACTGTCAGATGAGGTTTCACTTAGGAAGGCAGCAAGCTATAGATGGGTACACGAGGTACCACCCCTGTTAGGAGCAGAGAATGGCTTAGCATGAAGATGAAAATCCATGAGATATTTTTAGATGAGAACATTTGTAGGACAGAACTTTTTTCTAGCTGTATTGAGATATAATTGACATATAATGTGGGGCAAGTTTAAGAGGTACAACTTGATTATCTGATGCAGTCTCTATTGTGAAATGATTACCACAGTAAGGTTAGTTAACAGCTCCATCATGTAATTCCCATTTGTGTGTGTGTGTGTGTGTGTGTGTGATAAAAACATTGAAGATTTACACTCTTAGAAACCTTCAAGAATATAATATATTGGGTTGGCCAAAAAAGTTAATTCAGTTTTTTCCATAAAATTAAAGACATGTTTTTCATTTTAACTAATAACTTTATTGATTCGGATATTCTGAGTATGTTGGCTATCTCCTGCTATTGGCTTCTAGGGGTAAAAGGCAGGGGTGCTGCTAAACATCTTCTAATGCATAAGACATCCCCACAGCAAAGAATTATTTGGCCAAAGTGCCAAAAGTGCTAAGAAAATTTGCAAACCACTTTTGACACATTTGATCAATCACAACACCTTCTCTATCCACTGCACAAATCTTTTTTTGAGTCTCAGTTGTGTTTTTACCTTTCTTGAAATAATAAAGCATGATACACTGAAAATGTTGCATATTTTCTTCTGTTTTCAATATTAAAATGGCTACAAAATAGTTCACCAAATTTGATAAGCTTTTTTAAATGCATGCTGATTATGACAGCTGTCACAATACAATCTGACAAAATTGTTTTGAATTAAGGTAAAGACTAAGTGCTACTCGAACCATCATATGGGAAAAACTAAATGAACTTTTTAACCAACACTGTAGTATTGTAAAGGGACAGAATTTTTGATGGTTTAACCTGCTTTGAATGCCATTCATGAATAGGTCATTAAATGATTTTGCCAACGACCTTGCACATTAAATTTGCATTCTGCAGGAGTTCTAGAGTCACAAAAATGATGTAGCACCTATGGCAAAGTCTTGTGACTAAAAGTATTTTCCACTCTCACAACAAAGTTACAAATAAATATTACACACTGAGAAAATGTTTGTGCAAGGTTCCATTAAAAAATACCCTATTGGGAAATTAGATTAGGTTAGACTTAAAATATTTACACTTGAGGGTTAAATACTATGTGGATTTAGAAACTAGCAGTTTGATCACTGTATTTCTTTGGAGTTTGTGTGATAATAATACAATGCATGTGTCCTTAGTTCAGTGCCTAATTCAGGCTGCTTATGTTGTCAAGGGTTGAAGCACACCAACCCCCAGCACTCAACAAGGGTCTTGATGAAAGGCATGGCTAGAGGCAGAAAGGCAAGAAGTTCCATTTCAGGATGGGCAAATAGTCATGCCAGTCAAGAAGAATGCTGCTCCCACCCCTTTCATCTGGCCTATTGGGCTGTTTATCCAGGTGTCGAGAGCTGCAAGAAATGCTCCAGCAGCCAAGTTCACTAGGAAGAAAGAAGGAAATGTTGGCAAGATTGAAAGGCTCCCAATACTGATTTGTTTCTGTTTGTGGTCACTTTTTTTAAAAACTTTCTTTTACTTTAACAAACTTTATTTACTATCCTAGAAAAATATGATGAAAGTATTATGTTGACTAAGGTATGCAGTACCAGAAATGGAGGTTAAAATAGGGTGGATGTTCTGCTGGGTTTTTTTTTTTTTTTTTTATTATCCTTTTTATTAAAAAAAAAATACTTCTTCAATTGAATAATTCCAATTAGAATTCTTTCTTGAGAAGAGGAATTCAGTAATTTCCTTAGTGCTCTTTGGAAGCTTTTATGCTTTTCATTGCTCTGAGGAGATCAGAGCAATGTAGGACATTCAATCTTCTGTAGTGCTTCCAGAGCCCTGCCTCGAAATGAAATTATTTTAGAAGACCATTATTAAAGTGCATATACAGTCAGACCCAGCCAAAATGCAATCAAGAGGATCCAAGAATTCAACTGTGACATATGAATTACTTTGGGGGGAAGGGGACTTTGTAGACCTGATGGAGCACAGCTTGTCATCTGAATTCTGAGGGACTGTGCTGTCCGAACCCCTCTGGACTGGTTGTGGTTCAACATCAACTGGTGGGCATTATCCACCCAACTGAAATATTAATGATCTGGCTTCCTCGGAAGGCTGGGACCTCCAGGACAGTGGCAGCATTTCCAAGAATCTACCACTTAGTTGGCAGCTATTTTGTTGGCCTGACTTTGGGAAATCAGACAAGAGGACTGGATGTAAAGAAGCTCACACATAGGGTGACCATATCCCAGCCTGCCCTATTTCTACCACTTCTCCAGAGAGTGAGGACTTTAGCAGCACCCTTGGAAGACAGGAAGCTGTGTGGAGGACAAAGTCAATCTCTAATGGCATTATATATATATATATATCTTTATTATATATGCCTTCATAATAGAAATAGAAATGTCCAACATTGGCAGAGCAATGAAACAAATGATAATAGATTCATATAACACACTGTAGTGTGATCAATAAAATGGTATTTTCATAAAACTATAATGATAAAATAATCATGATGTTAATATAAATGAAAAACTAGGATACAAAATTATATATACAGTAGGTATAGTGTTATATAAAGTATACATGTATATAAATGTGTAAAAGAAACTGAAGAAAAATACATAATGCTGTTAATAGTAATATGTCAAGTATGCAGTTTAGATGATGACTTTAAAAATATATTTCTGCATTTTAATGTTTATAATAATTTTTTAAATGCAACAATTTTCTCTGGTTAAGTGACACAGTGATGACACTTAACACACTAACAGATTCCTATAAAAGAACAATCTTTTTAGTTGCTATTTATTAATTACTGTTGAACTAAGTTGACAGATCCCTGAGTTCACAGAGTTCTTAAGTAAAAGGAAGGCTATAAATATAAAGAAAATAGGAGTACCCCTGATCAGTGGCTCAGCTGGTTGGAGCATCATCCCATATACCGAAAGGTTGTGGGTTCTATCCCCAGTTCAGGTGTGTATGGGAGGCAACTGATCTATGTTTCTCTCTCACATTAATGTCTCTGTCTCTGACTCTATCTCTTCCTTTCTCTCTAAGATCAATAAACATATTCCTGAGTGAGGATTAAAAAAATGAAAAAGAAAAGAAGAGTAGTATTATTTTATCAAGTAGACATATTTCCAATGCTTAGGGCCTCTGACTTTTCCTTTCTTTTTTTCTTTTTTAATTTGAGATCAGGCAAAAACCGACTTCAAAAGAAAACTGCAAAATTAATATTAATAAACATTTTGTTAAATGTCCATAAAAGGTAACATAATACTGTTAGATTTACTTAAATTTACTATCAAAAATGTCATTACATTTATAAGCAATTTGTGAGTTATCTTTTATTATTTTGCAAATATGCATGAGTAATAGACAATAGCCAATCAAAAATTAAATGTTGGTCATAGCCAAATATTCCAAAAGCAAAATTATAAAAATCTTTTCTAATTTACAGCAGTAGTATTGTATTAAATGTAAACTATGAACCCTGGCTGGTAGCACAGTGGATAAGGTGCCAGCCTGTGAACCTAAAGGTCACTGTTTCTGATTCCCCCCTCAGGGCACATAACCAGGTGGCAGGCCAGGTCTCCAGCCAGGTCTGTAGCTGGAGGCAGGTGAAAGGCAACCATACATTGATGTCTCTCTCCCTCTCTGTTTCTCTCCCTTCCTCTCTCTGGAAATGATAAATAAAATCTTTTTTAAAAAATGTAAACTATGAATTTTTTTACAATGTTTGACAGGATGAGGGGGTGGAGCCTCCAAAACTCAGAATGCCCAGCAATGAAGGGAGTCTTTCAAATGCTCTGGGAAGTTTTGTTCTTTGCTGATCAACAATATTCACACAAATCGCTGTGACCTTCAGAAGCCAAAGCTGAACAAGAAGAGCAGATGGATCAGAAAATCAGCCTGAGCCTTTTGTCCTAGCTAAAGAAAAACTCCAACAAGTCCTGAGCAAGAAACAAGGGGATCCCAGCTGTGTGGAGGTTGTGGAAGATTCTACTGGGAAGGGAGGAAACCTAGTGAGCTAGGTGCCTGTGAATTTGCCCAGTCTCTTATGAGTGCTGCACAAGTTATTGTTAAGGGGGTTGGTATTTTCCTCAGATTTCTACTTTTCTCACTGACACTTAGAAAATGCATTCATGCCACTCTTAACTGATTATACCTACTATGTTGCAGATAACATGCCAAGTACTGGATTTCTCAGAAGAATTTCTTCCCTCAGGTAGCTTTCAGTCTGAGGAGACATGAAGTAGAAGCAAGTAAACAGATGTTCCTATAATTACAGATTGTGGTGAAGGATCTGAAGACAATAAACCTGGTGGAGAAATAGAAAATAGGCAGTGTTGGGAAAATGCCTCCAAGGAAGAGGTAAGGAAGCCCACAAGATGAGAAGTAGTCAGTCATAAAAAGAATGGGGTGAACAGTGGCCTAGAGTGAGGGGACATCCAGCATGAGAACTTCTGTTCTAGACCCCAAAGGAAGCCTGAGTTGTAGGTCATTGAGACCCTGAAAGGACCTGGATTTTATTCTAAGTGTAATGGGAGACTTGGAAGCTGAGGATTTGATTATAGAAAGATCTCAGTGGCTCCTTCCTACATGGAGACCAGATCAAAGGAACAGAACTGTCAAAGAAGGGAGACAGGCAATGTTTATAGGAATTCAGTTGAGAGCTTGTGGTGGCTTAAACTACAGTCTTAACAATAAAAACATTTTAAGGGAATAATTCATCTATAAGGGGTAGTAATTTTTTCACATGAATGGGGGTGGAGAAAGGGCAAACTTGGCCTCATTGCACAACAGGGTGCATAGTGGAAAATCTCAGTCACTGTTTCATTTATCCTTTAAAAAAAAATTTTTTTTTATTCACCATTTTCAGAAAGGAGGGCAGGGAGGGAGGAAGAAAGAGACAGAAGTGTCAATGTATGAATGCTTTTCACCTGCCTCCAGCTATGGACCTGGCTGGAGACCTGGCTAGCAACCTGGTTATATGCCCTGGCTGGGGAATCGAACCAGTGACCTTTGGGTTTACAGGCCAGCACCAATCCACTGAGCCACACCAGCCAGGGCCATTTGTCCTTTTTAACATTTCTATAATCAAGGGGCACCCTGCTTTAAGCATCTGTTACTCTTAATGAAAAGGCACTGAAAGAAAAATGTCCCCCCAAATCTGCTTTAACAGAAATGTTTTAATTCTAAAATATGGTGTATGCTATATTGATGTTACACTGGAGAAACACATCTGAAACAATCCTAAGAAATGTAACTTGAGATCAACGTAAAGAAAATGATTATAGGAGTCTTCCTGCTGCTGTGTCCAAAGTCAGAAATGGGATGGTTGGGATGGTCTCCACTGCCTTTCAGAAGAACCAAATGGAAGACACAAAACAATAACCCTGAGAGTTAACAAAGGACAAAAGCTTTGTATCCTGGTAATAATCAGCATCTGAGTTGGTTAACCCCATGCAGGTCCAGTCCATCCACCCAGGGGGGAAGAATTAAATGGAAAGAGGAACAAGGGGTCCCAGAGAAATTCCCATTCCTACCCAAGCTGTTTCTACTTCCTCCAAACCACTCTTGGTTCCTGAAATGGGGGTTTGGGCATCCTGTGCATGCAGCAGCAACCCTGAGCCACCAGCCAGGAGGCCTGCCTCAGTGGACTCCCTCAGACTTGTCTATGTTCCTCATTCCCCTTCACCAAGACCTGAGGGTGGAGTTGGAGGGACCGCCTTCTTAGCATTCTGATTTTACCGCATAGAGTTATGTAGAAGTCTGCAAATCCACTGAACTGTCTATGTCATTTGCACAAAGACCTTCAAGTTCTCTGCCAAATTTACTCATAGGCTTGGGTTTGGATGCTGCTTACTCTCAATCATAATAATCTGGTATCCATGCTGTCTCTCAGAGACATGCCTTAGTCACTTTCAGAAGTCTCTTAAACTTGAAAGGGGTGGAGTTGGACTTCATGGGTTGCTTAGACTCGGAAGAGTACCTTTTAATTCCCTATATATTTTTAGTGCCAGCTAACATTCAAATGTTGCACTAAAAGGAAGCTATGCATAAAATCATTGTTACACAAAACTGTAGACCTCAATTGTAAATATAGTAGACTGTTGATTATTGGTTACCCACAATATCATGCCCTTTGTGCTTGCATCTTAAATATGACCTGGTTCTTCTCTAGAAAGTTGGCAGAAAACTTTCAATAAAGAATCCTGCTTTTTCCTTTATTAATTTGGGCTTTTTCCGTTTTTGCTTTCATATTCAAATTTGAAATAGGTCATAATGTAATTAAACAGCAATTGGGGCCCCCCTGCCCAAGGCCACCCTCTGAGCAAAATTCCAGAAGCAAAGGTTGGGTGAGAAAGGAAAAGTCTTTACCCTAAAGCCTTCACATAAGCCTATCAGTTAAGGCTAAACTTTTAACACCTTGGTCCTCCTATCCTTTCCCTTGTTGGTTTCTATAGGATTAATTTACAAACTACAACAGTGTAATAGCAATTCCAGAAAAGCAGCAAGCTTCTTCCTCAGTGCCTATTCCCACCCAAAGCACACGTGCACCTGCCACCCACTGCAAGGCCAGCCTGATCCTAAGCTAAACCAGGAGTTCCTTCCCATCCAAAATACTGCCCATTGAGAAACACAGGCAGCTGCCGCACCATCAGCTAGGCATCCTCAAGGAGGAACAGCCTGAGAGCCAGAGTCAGCAGGTCCAGGAGGCGGAGAGCCTGAGCCAGAGCCAGGGCTGGCCCAGTAGCCGGAAAAGCTCTTGACCCAAAGAGCCCGCCCTCTTTTTATTTCCATTGACTCTGAGGGCATCAGCTTCTCAGCCAATCCCATCCTAGATTGCTTTCCACTGCCTAAGCAAAAATCCTCCGGTGGCCCCTCCTACTTCTCCGCAGTGATCTCATTCAGATCTCTCTGTATCAATAATAGTGTAATTTTATTTTTTAAAAGATTTTCTTTATTTTTTTAGAGGGAAGGGAAGGGAGAGAAGCAGAGAGCAGGGGAAAACATCAATGTAAGGTTGCCTTTCACCTGCCTCCAGCTGGAGACCTGGCTGGAGACCTGGTTGGAGACCTGGCTTGCAAGCTGGTTATGTGCCCTGGCTGGGAATTGAACCAGAGACCTTTGAGTTCTCAGGCTGGCACCTTATCCACTGTGCCCCAGCCAGGGCTTAATAGTGTAATTTTAAAATGATAAAATAGAGCTGAAGGATAAATCTGAAGTCAGAAATAGACTTATTATTTCTCCCTATTCATTCATCACAAGATTCTGGACACAAAGATGAATAAGACATATCCCTTACCCTTGAGGAACTCAGTTTAGTGGAGCAGATAACCCCCTGAGCCAGTCATCTTTAATATTACATGGTATGCATGCTATAGCAAGGCTACAGGGGTACAGGGAGAAAAACTACCCAATCAGCCTGTGGGAGGGGTAGGGGAGCGGGTGATCAGAGGCAGAGAACACGGGCCTGAAACAATGGTGCTTGAGTTAAAAAAAAAAAAAAAAAAAGTTTATGCAGCATCATTACAGCATCTTTTTAGGTCATTGAGAAGATACACATAAAAGGTCATTAAATTGATTCCTGTGAGAAGTTCAAATAATAAGAAAGGGGTATGGAATAGAAAGTAAAAGTCCTCCTCCTAACTTCCTCTCTACTCTCATTTGAATAAATGGGAATATGTTGTATATGCTGTTTTATGACTTGATTTCTTCTACTTTGCATCAGATATCTTTTCATACTGGAGTAACAGGGATTGATCTTATTATCACAAATCTCATGTATACAAAATGGTCATTTTCTCAATCATCCTGCACTTATTTCACTTAGCTCTTAGATGAATAGTAAAGAACTTGATTGAGTCCTTTCTAGAAAAACACGGTTGATTCTGAGTTTTTCTCAGTCTCTGATAGGTAGGTACTCAGTGAAAGTCAACTCCCCTCTCTCCTGTGATAATAGGGATAGGGGCAGGAAGCGTGTATGTTGTGGCTTGGGTAGGGAGACTACTGAGGAATTGCAAGCGAGCATCCTCATCTCCTGGTTTCCTCTGAGATGATTCCCATTACTCCAGTGGCTCTTCTGCAATAGTTAGGCCCCACGCTCTTGAAGCTTCTCAGCCCTACTCCTATTTCCTCAGGTCTGCTCTTCCCTGCTCAGCCACCTCTGCCTTCCTAAGAGGGTCCCTTTGGGCTACCTTGGCCCTCCATCTGGAACCTCAGTCAGTCAGTACTACGCCATGCATAGTACCCACCTGGTCCTTCTCCATGAGACTTTCAGGGACACACCTGATCATTGAAACCTTGATGGGGGACACCTCCTGACCCACACCAGGGGCCTAGTGTGCAGCTCTCCCACTGTGAGAAAATCTCCACACCACACCAAGGCTGTTTTGTTTTGTCTTTTAAGTTTTTAAAAGCAAATGTCTTGGCTTTCAAGCCTATTATTTTCAAGATCAGTTTCAAGGACGTATTCTGGAAGCAAAAGCCAAGGATTTTAACTTTATATTTTCTGCCATTTGGCACTTCTCTGGGGCATAGGAATCAGTATTGTTTTTGCCCAGACACATATTAAATAGAGATAATAATAGCACCCACTGTACATGGTAGTTGTGGAAACTATATAATTAATACACATAAAACATTTTGGGACTTTCCACAATGCCCAATAGTAGTTGTAGTGCACATAAATAAGTACTCAATAAATGTTATCATTATTATTCATTTATTTAACAAACATTTATTAAACAACTGTGTACCAGACTCTGTGTAAAGCACTGGAATAGTGAATAAAACAGATTAAAATATCTGTCCTCATGGAGATTTAAAGGAGAAAAATATAAAGCATGTTAGATATGGGAAAAAACTAAGGAGAAACATAAAGCAGGGAAGGAAAAAAGGTAGAATCAGAGAGAAATTGCAATTTTAGATGGTTATGACCAAGGAAAATCTTACTGAAGAGACATTTGACTATCAGCCTGAGGGAGGAAGAGAGCCAACCAGGCAGGTACCTGCAGGAAGAATATTTTAGCCAGGATACCTGCAAGCACAAAGGCTCCAGGGGAGAATGATGAAAAGGAATTACTAAGATTGAAAAGTTGAGAGAGCTTAGGGACCTGGGCCCAAGGATAGTGTGTAAGAAAAACCGTAGAGCTGGTGCCACCTCACCACTCCTGACCAGGATACCAGTGGCCAGAAAAACACTGATAAGCCAACCACAAGAATGCGACTACTCCTCCACTCCTTATAAAAAAAGACTTATCTCCCTTCTAACCACTTACTTTCTGGCAGATGTCAAAACCACTGTTCTGCATATGCTGTACAACCTTTCTGGGTTACTGATAATGAGACATAATGCCATCTTGCCCCCACATCACAGGTACAAGAATTGTTGCCAAACAACCTGAGTGGAGTAGGAAGTAACCCCGTCCTGGCATAGAAAAGTTCACTTAAAGTGCACTCCTCAAACCTTTCACAAACCCACCATTTCTCACCAGCCAGTTTCGTCCCCAGCTTATAAAAGTAGCCAAGTTGAGCCAGCCTCCAGAGCCCGTTCAGAGGACCTTCCTTTCCCCTGTTCTGCCTCCCTGGTGCTTGAGCATAAGCTCAATAAAATCTGTCTGGAAATTTCTCTGGGGTTTTCCCTTGATTTCTGTCTTGGGGAACCAAAAAACCAATGCCAAAACAGGATTATATTGCAAAATATTATCCTATCACTTATCTGTAGAACATCACTTTTCAACTGCTTCAAGATTCCATGGTACAATAGTAGTTGACAAACTATTTCCCAAGGGACAAATCTGGCTGACCATCTGTTTGTGTGAATAAGGTTTTATGGAAACACATCCTATTGAACTGCCTGTGGCTGCTGCATGGCACAACAGCAAAGTCAAATAGCTAGACCATATGACCTACAGAGCCCCAAAAATTACTATTTGGTTCTTTACTAAAAATTTTGCTGACTCCGGTTCACAGATATTGTCACTTATTCAACTAGTCACCGATGCTCAACAAATTATGCTAATATTCTTTTTTTTTTTTAATTTTTTTTCATTTTTTAAAGATTTTATTTATTATTTCCAGAGAAAGGGGAAGGGAAAGAGGCAGAGAGGGAGAGAAGAATCAATGTATGGTTGCCTTTCACCTGCCTCCAGCTACGGACCTGACTGGAGACCTGGCTTGCAACCTGGTTATGTGCCCTGGCTGGGGAATCGAACCTGCGACTTTTGGGTTCGCAGGCCGGCGCCTTAACCACTGTGCTACCAGCCAGGGCCTAATATTCTTTTGATTACAAGATTAAGAAGTTTATTTTAAACTAGTTTTAGCAAAATTAGGGGAATTAATGGCTTATTGAAATGGAAGATTCAGGAATAATTGAATGTGGAGACTGAATGAATGTTGGTTTTATCCCAATGACTGGCTCCTTTCATGTGCTAGAGAAGATGGCTTAATAGCCCCTAGCTTATTAACCACTCTAGAAGGAACTTCTCTATACCAGTATCTATCTACACATCTCTTCCATGGTAGGTCTCAGACTGGCCCCATTGGAATCAATGCACATCTCTGGATTTGTCATTGGATCCTGGGGAATGAGATGTTGTGTAGGCCAGGCCTCAGTCCTGTGCTCACCACCGTGCCCCATAGAGGGACTTGCATTAATCAGTATTCCACAGAGAAACAGAACTAATAAATAAAGATATACAGAAAGAGATTTATTGTGAAGGTCTGGCTCACAAAACTATGGAGGCTGAGAAGTTCTACGGTCAGCTCAGGAAAACGGGTGGTGTCATTCAAGTCTAAACCAGAAGGCCTGAGAAACAGGGCACCAATGGTGTTAGTCCCAGTCTGAGTCTGAAGGCTTGTGAACCAGGAGCACTGATGTCCAGGGGCAGGAGAAAATGGCTACCCTAGCTCACGCACAGGGCAAATTCACCCTTCCTCAATCATTATGTTTTATTCAGGATGCCCACCCACATTGGTTCTCAATCCCTTGCTTGCTCTCTCCTCCTTCTGGTATTTCCATGATGTTAATGTTGTTACACTTCATGTTGTCCAAAATGTTTCTTAGACTCTCTTCATTTTTAAAAATTCTTTTCTCTTTTTGCTGCTCTGCCTGATTCTTTCTTTTTTCACCTTGTATCCCAATTCGATCCTTTGCTTCATTTAATCTACTGTTTATTCCTTCCAGTGTATTATTTATCTGAGATGTTGCATTTTTTTATTTCTGACTGATCCTTTTTTTATGGTTTCTTTGTCTTTTTTTTTTTTTTTAAGATTTTATTTCATTATTTTTTAGAAAGAGGGGAAGGGAGAGAGGCAGAGAGGGAGAGAGACATCAATGTATGGTTGCGTTTCACCTGCCTCCAGCCACAGACCTGACTGGAGACCTGGTTTACAACCTGGTTATGTGCCCTGGACTTTGTCTTTTTTTCATGCTGTTAACTATCCTTATAATCATTACTCTAAACTCTCTGTCTGATAAATTGCTTACCTGCATTTTATCTAGTTCTTCTGGAGAATTCCCTTGTTCTTTCATTTGGGGTCTGTTTCTTCGTCTTCTCATTTTGTCTGCTTCTTTGTATACTCTGCCTTAGATGTTTAACTAATCAGCCACTAAACTGATCAGTTGTTAATATAATCAGTCTGAAATCTGCAGTTAGGCTTAAGCACCATTGGGTGGGGCAGAGTAATTTCTGTGGATGGGGCTATTTCTTCCCCTCAGGCTGATGCTATTCAGAAATAGATGTCTCCAGCAGTATGGGGAACGACTCAGCACAGGGATCTTTGTGGCCATTCTCTCAGTTCTTTCCCCAGAGCTACCAGCCCCAGACTCTCCTCTAGTGTCCCTAGTCCACTCTGTCCTCCCTTTGCTGGAGCCCAGGGTAAGTGGTTACAAATGAAATCTTGTGCATGGACTCTTTAAGGGGCTCTCCTTATCTCCAGACACCATTCCCTGGCAGACAGAAACCATGCTGCTTTTCACAGCTGGATGCTGTCTGGGTTCCTTTCTGGCTGTGGTGCTGTAGGCTGGAGAGCCCAGTTTGGGATTTAGATCCCACATTTCTCAGAGACAACACCACTGCTGCTGAAATTTCCCCCTGGCACTTCAGCTGCCACCTGTGGGAGATCAGCCAGCCCTCTTGTGTCTTCTCTGCACTCAGTACCAGTCATGTTGTGGTGACAGGGTTTCTTCTGTCTGTCCATGGTTATAAGGCTTCTCTCCAGCAATTGTTCAGTTGGTTATTCTGGATGATTTCCCTACAATTTAGTTGTAACTCCAGGTGGGGAGGAGGCTAGTGTAACTTCCACTTACTCCTCGATTCAATTTTTACAAATTTTTTTGGCTCTCTGGCTGGTGTGGCTCAGTCAGTTGGGCATCACCCCTCAAAGTAAAGGGTTGTCAGTTTTCCCAGTCAAGGCACATGCCTAAGCTGGGGGATTCAGTCCCTAGTTGGGGTGCCTAGAAAAGGCAACCAATCTAACTTGTTTCTCTCTCACATCAATGTTTCTCTCTGAATCTTCTCCCTGCCTTACCCTCTCTCTCTCTCTTGAAAAAAAAATTTTTTTGGCTATATTTAAGCATTTTCTCTCTTTTTTTTTTTTACAGGCTAAATTGAAACGTTATAATTTTAAACCATTGAGACCTCTCACCTAAGAATATATCTCTATATATCTATATATTTCTGCTCTGCTGTAATGATCTACTGTTTTGGTTACTAACATTTTACTGTATCTGTTCATAAGTGAGATTGATCTATAATGATGTTCTTATCAATAAATCTTACATAGTTTTGGTAGCAGATAAGTTAGGAAGCTTTACATGTTATTTTTATCATATTTAACCCACTCATAAAACCTCTTAGTGTCCTGGCTGGTGTAGCTTAGTGGGTTGAGCACCAGCCTACAAACCAAAAGGTCACTGGTTTGGTTCCCAGTCAGAGCACATGCTTGGGTTGTGGGCCAGGTTCCTGGTTGAGGGCATGCAAGAGGCAATCAATTGATTGTTTCTCTCAGGAACCTGTGTTTCTCTCCCTCTCTGTTTCCATATCTTCCCCTCCCTCTAAAAGTAAATTAAAAAAAAAAAAATTAAAACCTCTTCTTATACTGTTGGTTTGGGGGGTGGTTATTTATTTTTTTTCTTTAATTGTTGTTGTATTACATCCATCTCCTTTTTGCTCCCCTCTGTCCCCCTCCCCACCCACCCATTCTGGGGGGTAGTTATTTATCTGTTCAGTTCTATCTTCTGGATTCAATTTTAATAACATAGATGTTTGCAGAAAATTAACCAACTTTGGCTTTATATTTTATTGATACAAATTTCTACATATTATTCTGTAAATTAATATCTTTTATACCTGTATTACATACATTTTGAAGTTGCATTTTCTTTATTTTCCCCCCTGATTCTATATGATAAAATTATAGCTATTTTATTCTCCCTTCCAAGAAGTTTTGTTTTTATTGATTAAATAGTTCTTCTGGTTAATTATTTATATCTTCAATTTCAGCTTTTAAATTTCTTATTTCCTTTCCTAGGGTTAGTTTATTGTTTTTCTAGATTCTTGAATCGAATGATTAGGTGTTTTATTTATCTATTTTTAATCTTTTTTTTTCTAATTATCCTTCTAAGTCTATAAATTTTCCTTCAATTACCACCCTGTTTGACTCTCACACATTTAATGTTTTCTTATTTTTGCTCTTTTCTAAGTAGTTAGAATTTTATTTTGAATATCATTTTGAACCTAATGGTTATTGGGAATAAAGGACAAAATATAACAAAAATATTCTTAGTGAATAACTCAGCCAAAATGAAAAAGAAATTTCTAGAAGCCAAAAATAAAGACTGAAATTACGTGAGTGAAATTGATGCCATGATTGCCAGGTTCCTTTTGGCTGAGAGTATAATGGCCTGGGGGGCAATCTGCTAAGGTGTTTGTTTGTTTATTTTTTGTATTTTTTAAAAAAATTTATTGTTGTTGTATTACATTCATCCCCTTTTTGCTCTGTGCTAAGGTTTTTAAAGCCCAGCAGCCATGACCTTGGATCTGCACAGGTTTGAAAGCTAGAACTGAGCCATGTACATAAGGCCTGACCTCAAAAACCTGCAACCCATAGAAACAATAATAGAACTTTGCCTATTTGCCTGGTGAAAAGGCAAAGAAATGTGCCACTTTCCCAGATATAAGTGGTTGAGGAAGCTAGTTTCTGCAAATCTACCAAGTCATGAGAAAAACGAAAGATTTTTGCCAACTAGTTTCCTATTGGTGTTATTACAAATTGCAGTAAATTTGACAGAACACTGTGGCATGTCACAGTCTGCTTTTCCCTTTTATTAAATCAAGTGATTGGTCCCTCGAAGAGAGCTTGGCATGAGCATTTCGAGAGATGTAAAAAATTGGGGGCTTAAAACAAATAAGTGTATTATCTTACATTTCTGGGCAGTAGACATCTGAAATGAATTTCAGTGGGCTAAAGTTATGATGTTAAAAGAACTGTGTGCTTAGAACTTTCCATTTTGACATTCTTTGAGGTCAATGCTTAAAGTGTGTTCCTCTAGAGAAGATTCCAGCTTGGGCATTTTTTACTGTGCAATAGTGTGAATCTGCTTCCTCAGGCTGATGAGTGAATCCTTGTGGCTACAAATGCTCAAGAGACTTTAACTCTCTCTTGTTCCTCTATCCAGAGCCAAGAACAAAACAAGCAAATATTCTTTTTTGAGGAATATTATTTCTAGTTCACCACTTATGATGTCATCTTTGGTAGAAGGTCCCGGCTTGTGTGGGCATCCTCTGGTCTGACCCTTGGCCTTCAGATGCTGGGCTATCTGCCGCTGCTTTTAAGTTAAATATTGGTATGAGTGATTGTGAAATTATACTTCCTAGTGTTTAATGGCCTCTAATGGCTTTTCCTTCCTTTCTCAAAAGCTAAGAAACATATTTCTGAAATACACTTTTTCTATTTTTATCCATCATTTTTAAATGGTCTGGCCCTGATTGGAGCAGCTCAGTTGGTTGGATGTCATCCCACAATGTGAAATGTCACTGGTTCAGTTTCTGGTCAATGCACGTGCCTGGGTTGTGGGTTCAATCCCCAGTTGGGGCACAAACGAGAGACAACCACTGATGTTTTTCTCTCTCTTTCTCCTTCCCTTCCCTTCTCTCTAAAAATAAACAAGTAAAACATTTTTTAAATAAATAAAATATAAAAATGAAAATGGTTCTGTACTTGGAGGGGTACACCAAATTTACTGAAATTGCTGAAACAAAAGTCAATAGACAATACTGTAAAATGTGATGATTATTTGTCAGAAAATTAATAAAAGCTCTAAGAATACTTAGCCTTGAGTAGAACAAATTGAAATATCAACATCTAATCCCATTATAGTGAACTGTATAATGTCAAAGATAAATTTAGAAGATTAAAGGTTGAGAAATGAGTCACCTAAAAAGAATGACAGTTACATGGATAGTATATCTTTCATTTGCAACATTAGATACCATATGATAATGGGCTACTAAGGGAAAGTTATTAACAATCTTGAAATCCATTCTGAATTAAATTACATCATACTGCTTCCATTAGATCAGGATAGATTTAAACCAATATGTAACTACACAAAGTATTGGTCAGGATGTGAGAAACTCAGAACTCTCAGCCACTGTTGGTGGGATGTAAATTGGTGCTTCTTCTTAGCACATTTTGGGAATTTCTTGTTTAAAAAATAATGCTGAAAGTGTAGATTTCCTATAACTTAACAGTCCTCCTTCTTTGGAAAATACTCTTGTATTTATAAACAAAACTGTGTACAAGGGTGCCCACTACAGAATCGTTGCAGCGGCAGAAAATGAAGCAACCTGGATACTCATCAGTAAGAAAAAGATCCCTGATTTGAAGACTTGACAACATCCAACATGAATAAGCTTGAGCTTATGTGTTTAAATGGATACATTATGTCAAACATATCTTAATAAAGCTGGAAAAAATAAACGTGTAGTTAGGCTACTTTATTTTGAGTTAAAAATATCATTGAAAGATACATATTTAGATAAATTATGAAACAGTTGACACTGAAAAAGAAGAAGCAGCAGCTCTCTGCCCTTGCCCTATCTGGCTGAAAACAGGGCACATATTTTCATTTGGAAAGAAAGGTCTTTCTCTTTTGTAACAGGAAGAGGAGAACAGACTCTTTTGTTGTTGGTGATATATTTTATACATTTTTATAGCTTTATTGATATTTAATTGATAACTAACATTGTATTAATTTCAGGTATACAGTACAAGAATTTGATATATGTACATGCTGCTAAATGACCACCAAAATAAGTTTAACTAACATAGTCACAATTTATTTTTCCTGTGTTGAGAACTTTTAAGATCTATTCTATTAGCATGTTTCAAATATACACTACAGTGTTGTTAAGTATAGTCACCATGCTATACTTTAGAGAACAATGTTACTTTTTCAGTGTAGTTGGTATACAATATTATATTAGTTTCAGCCCTGGCTGGTGTGGCTCAGTGGATTTCATGCAGGCTTGCAAACCAAAGGGACACTGGTTTGATTCCCAGTCAGTACGCATGCCTGGGTTGAGGGCCCAGCTATTACATTTATGTTCCTCTCCCTCTTTCTCCTTCCCTTACCCCCTCTCTCTAAAAATAAATAAATAAATCTTAAGATAATATTATATTATTTTCAGGTGTACAAAACAGTGACTTGACAGTTATACACCTTATAATGTGATCATTTAAGTCTACTAATTATCTTTCACTATGCAAACTTTTCACACTATAAGGAAAACAACTCTTCCTTAACCACTGGGAATCTTTCTCATTCACCAAAGTGACTCTAGACTCTTATCAGCCCAGAGAAGAATGTGCATGTCAAATCTTACTAAAAAATTAGTTTTCTATTAGTTTCTACACAGGTTTACCTTCCGCACTTTGCTACTCCTAAAGCCTTAACACCCTTTCTTTTGTCTTGTCACTTCTCCATAAATTTATTGTTAAGATGCCATATAGTCCCAAATTCCAACTGCCCTTTCAGCTACTCATCAGAGTTTCTAACATGTATGTTAATAAACTCTGTTTTTCTCTTGTTAATCTGTCTTTTGTCAGTTTAATTTCCCGGGCTCCAGGCACAGAATCTAGGAGGCTAGATGAAAAGAGTTTTCCCCTTCCCTATAATATGTATATTAAAAATACATGAAACAATCACATATATTATTTATAGAGACATATATACATGATAAAAGTATAAAAGCAGAGGGGAAAATTCACCACCGTACTAAGGCTAATTATTGCCTCCAGGAAGGGGCAGAGGTAATGGGATAAGAAAGGATTGCTGTGCCCCTGGCATTTTATTTCTTATAAACAAATACATCTAAACAAATACATTCAAAAGTTAATCTTCAAAAAATCTCATGGGTGGGCAGGTACATGCTGTTCTTTTATTCTTCGTACTTTATGCATTAGAAATAATATGTAAAAGTGAGGATAAAAATATAACTACTGATTCATTTCCCATATATTTGGTGCAGTTCTTAAAACATAACTCCAATAAAATTTATTAAGTATGTATGTTTTTACTTATTTTTAATCTATTTACTTCTAAGTTATTTTACCAAATTTCCTTTAAAGCAGCTCTTTATATGCTTTAAAGTTACATCATTAGGTGTATAAAGATTCACGACTTTTGACATTTCTGGTAAGATTACATTTATCAGTGTGAAATACCCTTTATTTGAAAAATAGATTTTACCTTCTTCATCTTATCTGTATCTTCATCTTAATATTACTTTTTGGATACCATGTTGTTTCTTCTTGCTTTATTTTCAAACTATTTGTGTCCTTTTGTTTATTTTTTTGTAACTCTTGCAAATAGCAATGCTGGATTTGTTTTCTGCTTGCCATTCAAATACACTTTCATTTTATTCATTAAGAACATGTTGCTGTATAGGAAACCACTGCAAAATTCAAAACAACTACCATTTTATTTGCTTAATATTGAATGGGTCCACAGTTTGTGCTGGGCTTAGCTGGGGTTTCTTCTGCTGGTCCCACTGGGACAATTCAGGTGCAGTGGCTCAATATGGGACCTCCATCAAATGTTTAGCTCAGTCATGAGGTGCTGACTCTCAACTGGACCCATCTCTTTTCACAGTCTCTCATCTTCAAGGCTCTGAGAACCTTGGATACTGCAATGTTCCAAGATAATGATAGAGGAAGCTACAAAGCATCTTAAGGACTAAGCTCAGAAGACTCATAACATCACTTCATCATTCTTGCTGGTCAGAGCAAGGTGCAAGGCCAGCCTGGATTTGGAGAGAAGAGAAGGAAACTCTACTGCTTGATGGGAGAAATGGCAAAGTGTCATTGTAAAGTGTCACTTGTACAGGCTGTAAAGGATTTTTTCACCCTCATTGTATTAATGGAAGAAACCTGGTCTTCTTGTCGACACCTTAAAGAATTACAGATCAGCAACTCCATTAGTGGGCAAGCAGGGTTTATTGGTAATACATTCTCATGGAAGAGAATAAACCTGACCGATGTTGTGGGGTGGAGAAAAGCATAGGTCCAGGGCAAAGCAGGGTAAGGACAGCAAAAGTAAGGGTGACCAAGACCAGGAGGCCTGAGAACCAAGAGAGAGAGTCTGTTGTTCTGCCGACTTATATAATTGGCAGGATGGGGGTGAAGAAGTTACTTAGAGATTGATAAGTAAAGGTGGTGCCAGCTTTGGTGGGGTATGAATGCCCAAAGGTATTAATGAGCTTCTTCCTTTGGGCACTGTGAGCCCTTTCTGGCATTTCAGGCCTTTCAGGCCTTGGGAAGAAAATACAGTTTCAAAGGCTTTCTTTTCCAGGTAGTGGAGATCATACATAGACATTGAAGGACTGCCTTCCTACTGTGTTAGCATGGTGTTTCTTGTGATGTTATTATACCTGCCAATATTACTGGACCAGGCTCGGGGCTGCTGACAGTGGGTGAGACAGGTCTCCCTCCTCCTCCCTGCTTGATTCACTATTCATCCTACCTAAGAGTTAAGAGGTGTTTCCTGGCAACCAGGATGGTAGCTGTTGGTCAGCAAAAGTAGTGCATTCTTATTAGAGTTCTTCCTAGGCTACCTCCTGTCTTTGTTGTAGGGCAATCTACCATAATGTTGGATCGATCAAGTGTTTGTTTTGTTTTGTTTTGTTTTGTTTGTTCTAGAGTTTTAGAAATTAGTTTTGATGTTTAAAAAGTCATAACCTATACATTTGATTAACTTACTCTATCCACATCCTCTCTTCACCATTATTCATTGTACTCTTCTCTGAGAGACTGATCTGTCTGGTCCCTATCAGTGGGCTTGTTGCTTTGGCAAGAAGGAAGGACAGCGAAGTTGGTTCTCACAGTTCCTCCCCTAGAGACTGATCATTCCCATTCACCTGCAGGTGCCCGTTCTCCCTGGTGATGGGCTCAGATGTTTTTTGTCCCAAATCTTCATTATACTAAAAACATGACATTTGAACCTTGATCGGTGTGGCTCAGTGGCTGAGTAATAAAAGGTTGCCAGCTCAATTCCCAGTCAGGGCATGATGTACCTGGGTTGCAAGTTTGGTCCTTGGTCGGGGCTTGTATGAGAGGCAAGGGATTGATGTTTCTCTCACATCAATGTGTCTCACCCTCTTTTTTTCCCTCTCTTCCTAGCTCTCTAAAAATAAATAACTAAAACCTTTGAAAACATATGACCTTCGAGGAACTTTTGAAACTCCACTGCACTTCCATTTCTTATCTTAGATAAACAGATAATATTCTTTTCTCTCCAATTTAGTCTTGTTTACTAAACATTAATATAGCTCTGATATTCCCCCTTCTCTCTCTGTATTAGTTAGCTTTTGCTGTGTACACAACCACCCCACAATGTAGTGGCTTTGAAAGTAATTGTTTAACTAAAGAGTGTATGGATCAGCAATTTGGACTGAGCTCAGCGGGGCAGTTCTGCTAGTTTTGGCTGGGCTTACTCAACTATCTACAGTTAGTTGGTCTCTGAGACTCAGCTGGAATGGCTCATCTTTTAGCTGGGACCGCACCACCTAATTATTAAGTAAGTAAACTACTCCCTAGTGGTGGAAGAGTCCCCAGGAGCTACAGCAGAGCAGGACCTAATGCACAAGTGCTTTTCAAATCCCCACTCATGTCACATTTGCTGATGTACTTTGGCTGAAAAGGGTCACATGTTTGAAGCCAGATTCAAGGGGTGAAGAAATACACCCCACCTCCCAATAAAATATCTGCAAAGTCACTTCAGGAGGGTGTGGATGCAGGGAAGGGAAGAGCTCGTGGCTATTTTTTATAATCTATCCATTGCCTAAGAGTAATAATACTTTAATGTGAAGTATGACTTACCATAATGTAACACCAAGTTCTCATCAACATCTCCTTGGTAAATCATTATCAGAATTTCTGGTTGAATACAAATATTGAATTTTCTTCTAATGAACCCCTCCAAAATACAAATTCTATGTAGTCTTTTACTGATGTGCCTAGTTATGTTAATAACACTACAACCTCAAAATATGACAGTTACTAACATTATAAAAAGTTTCCTTGTTTTAAGTTATTCTTAGATAATGTTGCCTTATCAATTTATTAAATATTCACAGAAGATGGTAGGGAAAATGGGGCAAGAGACTTTAGAGCTAGTCTTAGCTTTGTCTCTAGTCTTTTGTAATTTTAGGCATATCACATAATCTCTTGAAGGGTCATTTTTTTCATTTATGCAATAAATTATATGAAGAACAAAATAATTTTTTATTTCAGTGGTAAAATTATGGATTCTCTCTTTAGGAATACATTTATGGCAAAAACAAAACAAAACAAAACAAAATAAAACAAAAGTCTTATTGGCAAAGCTACCTATGTAGTCCCCTAGTTATAGGTGGAAGTGGTAGAAGTCAGGCTATTTCTCTTTCACTAAATACCTTATTTTGTTATAGCTCAACTCTATTTGAAAATATAATAAAATGAAAAAATAGTTTGGAAGCTTTTTAATAAAACATTTTAAAAGCCTTTAAATATTGCTGAATAATTGTGCTTATGATTATCCCAACATTAGAAAACTATCCATAAAAAAACAAAACAAAACAAAAAAAACACTAACATACTTAATAGTTGGTATGTTCAGCACTTCTTGTTTAATATTTCCTTCTGGGACCATCTCCATCATAACAGTTGAACCCACATAATACTAAAGTTTTGATTCCTTTCCCTCTAGTGTAAACCTTATTACCTATGCATTTCAAATCTTTAAAAACCTCCAACTGCAAAAGGAAATGAATCCCAAAGCCACTTAAAATTTTTTTGAAAAACTTGTTTTTTACTTTTATTGTTGACAGTATTACAGATATCTCCATTTTCTCCCCTTTGCCCAGCTTCACTCATTCCATATACCCCCTTCCCTCTGGCTGTCAACACACTGTTGTCTGAGCTACTATCTCCTTTGTGTATTATTTAATCCCAAAGAAACAATAGAAATGGATGCTGCTTTTTGAAGCCATCAGACTGGATGTCATCTCCTAAGTAGGGTTCTGGGGTACAACATACCAATTACCTTTGTGCCTTTCCTTACAATGATACACTTGCACACTCAGGAATTGTTTCTTCAGTTTAAGTCTTCAATGCAGCCTGTCATACATAGATTCTAACAGCTGCACTTCTGTTGAATACATCATATCTTTCTTGGCCTATTTCTAGTCTCCTCAATTGCCTCTGTCTTACTTTTATTCCCCCACCCCTCATACATTCTTTTTAAACAGCTGCCAGACTAGTGTTTCTAAAAGGTCAGTCTGACCACATCACTATCCTAGAGTAATCTCAGGAGAAATGCAAACTCCTGAGGACAACTTCCAAAAGCTTTCTGGCCTACAGCTACGGACTTACCTAACCTTGCCATTGACTAACTCCCCAGCCCTGCCTGAATCCACCTCTACCCTTAGAGAACTGCTTTCATTTCTTTTTCTGTATGGTGATGCTTTAAAGTTGGTTCGCAGGAAGAAAAGCATATAGAACAGCCTGCCCTTGGCTTTAAAGATTGGTCATATCAAAGCAATAAGTAATGTCTCTGAGTAGGCACTAAAGCTCTACTAGAAAGATCATGTTAAATAAATGGCCAGAGTTGCTTAGGTTGATATAATGGTAGTTGAAATTGAGCTTTTGATGGCTTGTAGTCAAATTAAAATTCTAGAATTGCATTTGCCTCATGCTTATAAAATTGTGATACGTGTTTGGTTATTGCTATATTTCATGGCTCATTTCACTTAAATAGTGAACCTAGAATTTATTTCATGCTGCTATAATTGGTCTCTAAATTTTTAAAATTCCATACTATAATACTCAGTTCTTAGTTATGACTATTAGTTTTGTGGTAGGTAGTTAGACAGACATGAGCAGAGCAAGGAAGACGGGCCAGGTATGGAAGGTCACCAGGGTTGAAAGCCCCAAGTGCCTAACCATGGGCCACACTGGGAAAATAAGGACCTTATCCCCAGGATGACCTTTCTTCCCCTAGCATATCGCTGGTCCTGTGGTTTATATCGCCAGACCTTTCATATTGCTGGTCATGCAGTTTGGACCCTCCTCTGACCTTTCCTCCTCTGGCATATCAATAGGCATGTGGTAAAGACCCCCTTGGAAAGTGAACAAGGGCCCAAAAAGTGGCCTAATGTGACTCCCATGTGGGTTCTTGTACAACCACTCCCTTAACATTAACCCCTAGGGAAAACATCTAGGCCTCAGGTTGTTTCAGCTCCAGGCCTGGAAAAGCAGCCAAGTCAGACAAGTGATGCCATAGTTGATATCAGGACCAGCTGCATTCACTAATGACCCCCAGCCCTGGCACCGACCAATCAGTGGAGACCATGACCCTGACAGGACACACTTGGAAAGCTGATGAATATTCTATTGGGATCCTCCCTGGGACTTCCCATAACCCCCATCCTTTATTTTATTATTATTATTATTTTTAATACTTATAAAAATTGATCAGAGAGAGAGAAAGAGAGCGAGAGAGAAGTTGTTGTTCCACTTGTTTATGCATTCATTGGTTGATTCTTGTATGTGCCCTGACTCGGGTTGAACCTCTGACACTCTAAACAACTGAGTTGCCTGGCCAGGGCAACCCCCAACCTTTAAAAGGCCTTACAATGGAAGATCCAAGTGTCCCTCCCAGGAACACGCTGCTATTTGCTCCCTCTACTGTCCCAGGCTCATTACCTTTATCTTTCTCTTGCTTAAGGTCCAAGGGCCCTTCTTTTGCTGTAATGTATTTCCTGAACTTGTTTCTTCTACAACTCACTTCTACCTCTGCGACTTTCTAAATAAAATTTCTCTTATAGTTTGAGCTTGATTCTGAATTCTTAGCTATAACTCAAGTACCAAAGATGCTGAACCAAGGTCAAGTTTGATGCTACAGTTCTAACACCTGGTGCTGTTTTTGCTACCACTGATAATTTTATTCCATTTTTTCTTATGAAATAAAGAAAATATTTTATACAAATTGCCTTATCTATTTTTCTTGGAGTTCTCTTCTCTAAAAGGAATTTTACTTCTGAAATTTTTCAAGATTTCATTATTAATTTGTTCTGTTCCAAATCACTTAAAAATATTCATCATTTCTCTCAAATGATGACAACAAAATACTGCTTTAGGTTTAGAAGGCAAAGAAAAATATCTTTGGTTTCACTTTAAGTTCTTTTTAAATTGAATTTATTGAAGTGACACTGGTTAATAAAATTATATAGGGTTTGGGTGTATTGACGTTCTTTAGAAAGAATTTCTGTAATGTTAGCATAATATAAAAATTTGGAAAGAAAGTATAAATTCAAATCTGGAAGATAGTTATCAGCAAACCACTAGATTCATTGCACACCTGTGTGAAGAACTTCAGGACACAGTTTCTAGTATTTCAATACTTTCCAAAACCTTCTCAATGACAGGTAATAAAACATAATGGTGTAGTGTCCACTATGTTTTTGCAAAAGCAGATAACAAAATATGTTCCCATATTCCTCTTATAATTATCCTTAAAATTTGGTAATTTGTTTGCAGGTGGGCAAATAGTGTTGTATATGGAAATAATAATATTGACAGTATTTTTAAGTTTTAAAATAGTCTCACAAATTCTTTTTATCATTAGATCCTAAGTGTGTGCTTGGTGATGTTTATTTGAAATTCTTGATTCTTCTTCCTTACACTTAATTTTTTAAATAGTCTCGCCTATTGGCACTGGCCTATATCAGGCTGACCATCTGTTGTAGTTCAAATCAAGTTCATTTTGCTGTAGAGGAGTTTAGGGCCTGTAAGGCAGCCCCATTATGATGTGCCTAAAGGCCGAGTCTTATTGAATGAGGCCTGGGATAGCTTTGGGGTGTGTATTACATATGTGACAGCTGTTATTCCATTGCACCATTCCTGTCTCCTCACATTTCCTTGAATAAATTCAGGCACATTGAGCTCATTGACAATGCACTGCAACATTTCTGATTTTATTATTCTAAATATTTTATTTCAAAATTCCTACATTTCAACATGTATATATATTACATTCTTCATAACTTTCAAGTCTCCAACCTATAACCTACTATGTTTATTCATAGTAAACCACTGTTTTGAAGTATTAATTTCAATTCCAAGTTTCAGGCCCACTCATCTCCACATTTATGTCATGTTTCATCACTATCTTGAGGCCATCATGGCAATAATTTCAAATAAAAGTCCCTGCTTTCATGGTCTCTGAATTTTTCTGTATTTTAAAGCCAAAATTGATCAACAGTGTAATAGTTAAGTGCCTGGATACTGGAACCAGGCTACATGGGTTTGAACCCCAGCTTTATGCTTATTGGCTGTGTGCCCTTGGGCAGGTCATTAACCTCTCTGTGCTTCGATTTCCTCACCTGCAAAATGGGGATAATAATAGTACATGCGTCTTAGGACTTATTTTTAGCATTAGTCTTAAGGATAAAGTGAGAAAAGCACTTAGAACATTTTTGGCAAGTGGTAAACACTAAGTGCTGGCTTTATTTATAATGTTGTATTCCAAATTTAAAAACTTAAATACCCAAAGCTTTTAAAAACTGTTTGAGTTGCGAAAACCTTTTGTACTTTGAAGGTAATTTTTTTTTTAATTTTATTGTTGTTGTATTACATCCGTCCCCTTTTTGCTCCCCTCTGTCCCCCTCCCCACCCACCCATTCCCCCCAAATGAAGGTAATTTTTGTTTGCTATTACCCATCACTTATTTGAACTAACTTCATACCATGGACAGGATACTTTAAATTGCACAATCCTCTAATTTATAATGACTATAGATGTCCAATGATTAGTTATTGAAGAAAATGAAATGCTAAATTATTCGATACTACTACTATTTGGATCCCCACTTGGAACAGTGGAGGGGAATAGGGAAGAACTATTTAGAATTTTTTGTGGAAAATGGGTTGAATGATTTCTTTTTTTAATATAATTGAAAAAAAAATAACAGCTACGAATAAAGAAACCATAAGAACGACTGAAAAAAAGGTGAGAAATTCGTGAGCCAGAGAGGGCCAGGTTGGCAGAATCCCCTCTGGCCGGAGCTGACAGCAACTGAAATGTCTTTGCAGCTGAATTACAGCAAAGGGGTCAGAGCTTCTCCTGCTTTGAATTCTTGAGGAAAATGAGCAACGTAAATGATCACAGAAACTTGCCTCATTTCTCACACAGAATTGATTTTTTGGAAGTTCTCTCTGTTTCTGTCTGCCACTTTTTTTCTACTTGGGAAGGTGGAGTGAGTGATCCACTCCACTCTCCCTGAACCTTCCCAATCCATTCGTGTATAATCTATGGAGTGTGTGTGTGTGTGCACGTGTGTGTACCTCTAGCATTTAAAAAGAAAGAAATGGAAAGAATTAAAAATGAAAGGGCAGATCTCTTAAAAAGTAATTAAAATTTTAAAGTGATGTATTTTAATTAGACATTAAGTTATTCAACATGTTTAAAAAGGTTTGTTTGTTTGTTTGTTTTTGATTGTCTACAACATGAGAAGAGCTGGGTGGTGTGGAAATCATGAAAAGAAACAAGCAAAATTTCTTCTCCCAAAAGGGTCAGTATGATGGAGATACAAATGTCAAGAAACTGCTGTAAAGGAAAGACCTGGATACCCCATGGGGTGGTGTACAGGACACAGTAAGAAGACAGAGGAGGGAGCAATCACATGCTTATTATTAACTAGAAAATGATTTCTTTTAACATGACAAAGCTGTCAAAATATTTTAAAAGGCAATCATTATTTTGGTAATGTAAGCATTCTGGAAATGCCAAAAAATATGTATTTCCAAGGAAGAGTAACAAGGCAGAACTTGCTCTACTCCTCTATGAAATTTTCTGATGAAGCTAAAATAATTTAACCAGGTACAGTACTACCAGGAAGCTAAATTATACAGAATAGAACTGCATAAAAGTCCATGGAAAATGAAGATCTTCCCATCAACCATGAAAAGCTAATTTTTAAAAACTCAAAATGTTATAGCAAATGGCTATTTAACACATTGTTGACTGGTCAGGGAAAAAAAAACAACATGTTTTCAAGCCCAAATGTTGTTGACAGATAATGAATTAATTCATCCTCGCACTTGCATTAGCTTTTGCTATAAAATTGCCTGTCAACAATGTGTTAAGAAGAAAAAGGATCTGTAGCCCCATGCTAGATGCCAAATTGATTCCAGGTAGATTAAGGAGCTAACTGTAAAAAGTAAAATAGCAAAAGAAATTTTATCAGATCTAGGTGCGAAATAGCAATTGTATGTTTTATTGCTATTGACAGTTATATACATAATAGTTGAAAAGAACTATGGTATAGAATGAAGCTGTAACTTCCAGTTTCAGCACATTGTTAACCATATTTTTGCTCTTTTTGATCTACTGTGACCAATAGAATAAACATGTTGGTATTCTAATGCAAAGGATTACAAAGTGATCTTGTCAATTAATGTGAGTGGGGTAAATCGCATGATAAAGTATACAGATTTAGAATAAACTCCAACTATACCTGTGTGTATATACACAATATGTTTGTATTCACTCATACATATATATTTTTCCACATGTGTGTATATATTTGTATATACCTACATTTTTCAATATTGAGCAATTAAAAAAAAATTGCAGACTCTGTTTCATTACTTCCAAATCATTTTTGAAAAAGCTCAAAGGAGTGTAGATACATTACAGTATGAATGATTTCCCAAATTGTGTGCTTGCCAATTCTCAATTAATCAAGCATTAGAAATCTCTTAATTTGTTTCCTCCCCACCCCTTACAACTTTTTCAGAAGAGCACAAAATGGTTCAAAGAAGAGTGCTTTCCATTTCTTAAATTTGCTTTTTTAAACATTAACTTGACACTTGAGAAAGAGTTGTCAGTCACAATTTTAGAAGTGGAATTTTAGAACTAATAAATATAGTAAACAGATCCTGGCTTATAAATAATAGCTGACTATAAATGTTTATCTCTTGTAGTCCCTGCTAGAAATCTCAGCTCTTCCCATAAAAGCTGTCACGCTGGCAGGGTGGAGGTCAGGAAGGAGCTTTCAGAGTTTCCCCAGATTCAGAAAATGAGGAAAGAAAGGGACCAAGGAAAATAGGTATAGAAATCTGACTTCAGCGGATTTGGTGGCTCCAGGTGCTCAAACATCTCTCCAACTAAAGGCTTTTTCCCCCTCTTCTTTTTACATTTCGTTTTTTACTTTCCCCAAACTACCAGTTAAAAAGCTGACCCTCTCCTTCTCACGGCCCCCCACTAGGATGTTGTTTACAAATACCTTTGGGATGTTAATGGTTCTTAGCCATTCATATCTTAGTGTAAATTGGCTCAATAAGGTTGATCTTCTTAAAGCAATTACAAAAAAGCCTGCAGGAGCATCCTGAGATGCCTGGGAATGCTGAGCCTGCAAAGTCGCAGTTCTGGATATGTCTCAAGGCTTTAATTTTTAGTTTAGGAGGAAAAAAATTATCCCTTGAAACATCCATTTCTTTTCCTCCTGGAAGACTTCTAGTTATCCCCTTACTTCCGTCAGGGAGGGGCTGGTGAAGATAATTCTCATCTTAACTGGCGCAGAAGTTTCCTATTTCCTATTGTGCCACTGGAAAATTTTAAAGTGTACATCTGCAGAGTGGTACAGACTCTTAGAACATCAGAAAAACTTGGAAGAGTCCTGTTAGGTCCCTTCATATGCGCATGTCCCAGAGAAGCTTTCTTGAGTTTTCAGAGCAAATTGGTGGCTGAGCCAAGGGTAGAAACCACCTTGGTGATGGTAGTATTAAAAATCAACACTTTGTAGAAAAATGTGAAAAGATAAATAATAACAACAGACAAAAATAATCTTATTTAAGATACCAGTTTCATTTTTCTAATGTGTTGTGTTTTGGCAAAGTTGTCCTGACCTAAGAATGTGTATAATGCCCATTGAGCTGGTTAACAGGCTCTACCTTATTCACCACCATCCCCCACCTTATTAAAATTTATTATTTTGGTGGCTGTATTGCTGTGTTAATCTGCTACCTCACTTTTTTCCTGTGCCTGTTCTGCTACTGTCCACTTTTTGAGGAAGAAAGGTGGTGGGGGGAGGTGTGAACTTCTTATTCCTCTTAAAATTTCCTTCCCCTTCAGCAGACTAACTAGTGTGTTCAGTGCTATCATGCTTTGGACTCTTGGTCCAGGCCTGCCCTGTCTTGCACCAGTTTACATGAAATAATTAAGATATTTTTATCTATCAGATTAAAATGAAATTGACAATGGAATTTGCATTCACCCTAGAGTATATATTTCCCCAGGACTTTGAGGGGTATGATTGTTACTGATTTTACATGCCAACAACTTTTTAATTTTCATCCTCCATGTCCCCCTTTCAACAACTTTCTTATATGGCCCCTTTCTATGAGTTTTCCTTTAAGATGAATGGATTTATGATCCAAGGCCCCAAGTAACTTTTGACACTGAAGGATGAAAAATTATGCAAATCACCAATGGTCCATTCAAAAGTAATGCAATTACCAGTGGTCAAGCTACGGGGATTTATGTTACAGAGTACATAAAAGTATCTGAAAAGTCCTTACTGTACCTGCATGAATGTTTTCATATTTATGTGGATTTGATACTCTGAATAACAGAGAGTAGAGTTTATTAACCCAAATAAATTTAAGTGGTGGTTCTTAGGCCTCTCTCTGAAAGGTTATGTGAACAACCTTTCATCAGAATCTCAAAGAGTCCCATAATCCCAACAAAGATAAAGATCCATGGATTGTATGAGAAGATCCATAAAGATGATAAATTAGTCATAAAAACGATCTCACAAATTTAGTGATTTCTGTCTCTATTCCATTTGGGTGCATTTCCTCATTGATTTTAAGTTATGCCTTAAAAGACTTCTATTCACTTTTTTTTTGTTTTAAACATCCACTTCCTTTGTAAGCTATTGATTGAGTTCAGATCATAATTGAGTAAAAGGCAGGTCACTGAGAGAACAGAACACTCATGCTATGGTAAAATAATTTCTTTTTGTGAGAATCATGAGCTTTAGAATAAACTGAACTTCGGCCATGCCACAAAGATCACTCAAGATCTATTTTATAATTTCTTTGAGCTTCGGTCTCTGATCGTATTTTAAAAATAGGGTGTCTATTTCATGGGGTTGCCAGGAGGATGAATGACTTAAGATAAACATGTAAGGAACCTACTCACCATAGTTCATGACACCTAAAAGATACCCACTAAATATCATTTCTCTTGCCTTCTCTAGTATGAAACAGGCTAGTGGAGTCTTTTTTTTCTTGATTTGATTTTGTGGCGTTACACTAATACAAGGAACAAGCCCTTGTTGTAATTTGTGATGTTCACCTGTGGGTTGACCTTCTGTTTTCAGGCTCAGAAGGCAAATCATTTAGACTACAGCTATCAAGCAAGCAAACCTTTACCTTTATCTTCCCTTTTCCCCCTTCTTGGTCTCCTCTCCTACATTCTGCCACCTTCTCACTTTCTGCTAATCCTGCCACCTTCCCCAATAGCCACAGGAAGAGTCAATTCATTGTGATCTCAGTGTTTCCAAGGACCTCAGAGAAAAAAAAAAGTATCAAAGGGAAGAATAAATATAATATGCTTAAAGCATGACAATAAATTATACAATTTCATCTCAGATTTTGCTCTGGGGAAAGGTCGACATGAAACGTTTGAAAAAAACATGAAAAGGATCCTAAAGACAGTTTTTCACAGTGAAAGGCAATTTTTTTTTCAAGCTTCAAAGAGAAGGTTCCTTTAGTTATTTTCTTGATAGGTTGTGTTTGACAGGATTTAACTTATAAAATTGTTCCAATGCCCTTTAAAGGAGTCTGGACACATGAGCATACTAATGAAAATGATGAATGTTATTTCTTAATTGAAAAATTTGAAATATCTGTGTGGCAAAGCATAGCAAATACCCTTGCTCTTCTGGAAAGTTTTAAAAATAAGTACTTTCTATAATGTCACATTTACATTAAAAAATTGATAAAAGGATGACCTGAGAAATCAGCAAGGGAAGAACATGCCTTCAGGATCAGCATTCTTCTTAAAGTATCCCTTTCAACTTTGATTCCTCAAATAAATAAAGAAGAAATTTGAGCAACTTAATCGTGATATAGGCTGGAGGATTTTGCCAGTGCTATATAATAAGCTACACTTTAGATTTATAAACATCAATTAATAAAATATAGTTATAAAAATTTTAAGTAGAACTTTGAAAGGATTCAGAATTTATAGAAAATACAATTTCTGAATAACACTTTTATAATTTCTATGTCAAATGACTATCACTTCCTGTTCCAATGATATCTTACTTCCACAAATTATGTTTCTGAAGAGTTGTTCTTATGGTTTACTTTTGTAAATTGAATCATACTGTTGCACTAGAGAAGTTTGTTATTTTTAAGACTCCATAGTATCTCATTAGGCTGCTACCTAAATATCATTCTATGACCTGAATTTGTATATAACATGAAAGAGGAAGTTGGAGGGAAAGGCACTAACATGGATTGAATATATTTTGGGGGCCAGGCATCCATCTCATTCAATCTTTAAATAATCTGCAAGTTAGATAATCTCACATCATTTTTATTTTATTTTATTTTTAAAGATTTTATTTATTATTTTTAGAGAGGGGGGGAAGGAGAAAGGCAGAGAGGGAGAGAGACATCAATGTATGGTCGCCTTTCACCTGCCTCCAGCTATGGACCTGGCTGGAGGAGACCTGGCTTGCAACCTGGTTATGTGCCCTGGCTGGGAATCAAACCAGCGACCTTTGGGTTTGCAGGCAGTCTCCTTATCCACTGTGCCACCAGCCAGGGCTTCACCTCATTTTTATAGAAGAGGGTACTGCTGAAGTCCACATAGTTAATAACAACAAAAAAAGTATCAGTATTTGATGACAGGACTTGAATATTATATATGATTATGTATCTTTATTATAAAAAATTTGAAAGTAATTACAAACCGAGTATATCCATGTCTTCATTACCCAAATTAAAAAATTATCAAGGGTGATGTATTTGCTTTATTATTTTTTCTTTTACTTGTTCAGTGTTGAAGTATTTTGAAGCAATACCTCAGACCTGTGATTTTATCCCAACATATGTCAGTATGGACTTAAGAAAATAACAATGCTGCTACCATACCTAATAAAGTAGCAATAATTCCTTGATATCATGAGTCAGTTCATAATTAATTTCTTAATTACTTTAAAATAATTTTTAAATTTGGTGTGTTCAAATCAAATTATGAGCATGTATTTTAACAAGATGACTGAGCAAGTTTTTAAGATCCCAGAAAATAGAGCGTTGATAGAGGTGAGGTCTTCAGTTTAAATAACTAGTGAAGATTCTGTAAAGCATACTGCAATGTTCTTAGTTTGAATTTCATAGTCCAGCAATTAAAATAAATAATTGGCAAGATCCATGAAAGGTTTTCCGGTGGAGGTTGCCTTGCTCTTTAAAAAGAAGTAAAATTTCCTATCTCCTAAGACAACGTTGTAAACTGAAGGTTTGTGTCTTCTCAAAGTTCATGTTAAAATCTAACCTCCAAGGTGATGGTGGCCTCTTTTATAAGGGCACTAACGGAATCCTATTTATGAGGGTTCCACTCTCATGACCCAATCTCTTCCCAAAGACACACCTCCTAATATTATCACATGGGGGATTAGGATTTCAACATATGAATTTGGTGGAGGGGTGGGCACAAGCATTCAGACTATAGCACAGCCCAAACTAAGACAGATCATTACATTATGTTTCAGAACGGCATATTAATCCCAAACATGAGAAAGATATCATTTTAGAATGACAGGTCTTACCAGGAAAGGACATTTATAAAGTCTATACATGTTTCTTAGACTATGGATTTGAGAACTGAAAAATATGTCAAAATAAGTAATATAAAATGTTATACTATACATATAAGGTGAAAAAAACATGAAATAATATTCTTAAATGCAAGGAGGCAGTGTAATAGAGGGGCTGAGTCAACAGGGTCTGAAGTCAGATAGACTCAACCTTTCTACACCTCAATCTTCTCCACTGTAGAATGGGATAGCAATAGTTCTCATAGCTTCTCATCAGTAGGCATGTAAAGTATCTGATGCATTATCTGGCACATAGTATGTCCTTAACGAACTCTGGCTAATTATTCATTCTAAATCTTCAGGCAGTATGCCCAAAACAAATGTAAACCCAGCCTCTCAACTGGACTGTTTTCATGGGAGGGTTAGTAAAGAAACTTCATTTTTTTTATCTCCTCAAGGCAGATGGTTGTTTTCTCTCTGGTTGCTGATGTGGACAGCCGCCAGACTTAATGATATCTCTAGAGGGATGTGTTTGAAAGAAATAAGATTAAGTGTGGACAGGGTTATTTTTTTTCTTGTTTGTTGAATGCTTTGATGGCTATGACGGCTTTTTAAATGTCTCCCAAGTTAATACACTAGTTTACATTTTCTAAGCTTTTCCATAATATACTTCTAATTTTTTAAGTGACCCGTTGGTAAACACAAATTCAGTTTTACTGGTCAAAAAAAAAAAAAAAAAAAAAAACACCCAAGGCCTGAAATAATTCAGTTACTGGCTTAACATAAATAGAGCTAACATTTACTGAGACAATCTTCTGAGTGCTTCATATTTACCTTAATTCTTATGATTTTGTCTCCATTGTAAAGACAAGGAGGCTGAGCCACAGGGATGTTAACACACTTGTCATGTAGTTGGTAAGTGGAGGTGCCTAGGATCCTTACTGGGCAGTCTGGCTCCAGAGTCATTTTACAACATCAACAGATAATGAATTTTCTTGTACTTCCTGAACAGCCCGACAGCATGGGCTGGAATGAGAGGATGCTGGGGGAAAGCAGCCTCCTTCAACATCTGTGAGCTGACCACATCTCTTCTCCTTTCACACACCCCCGCCCAGGCCAGGAATGCAAGTTAGAGGCTGCCTCCATCCCACTCCCCTCCACCCCACTGTACCTCTTTGTTTCCTCTTTGTTATTTCACAAAGCTCCGTTTGTTTGATCTTTCCATCTCTTCATTGTTTTCATCTATCAATTGAGAGACTAGGATGAGGGCAGAGGAAGAATTGAAATCAAACCTTTCAGAGGGTGAGAGATGAAAATGCCAGGGTACCTATCTGACTTCCCTGCGTTTGTCAAATAGACATTTCCTCAACATCCTGCCAAACTTCACATTTGCTTTTCTTTTGCCCACTAATCTGATTAATTGTATGGCTGTCAGTTCCTTGTATATCTGAGGGAAAATGCCTGTCCATTTTGAATTCACTTTGTCCTTATGAAAGTTGTGATGGTATCCTATCTGTACACATAAAACCTAGGTTGATTGAGGTCAGGGTAAAACAAATTCTCAGACATTGTTATCTTGTAGTCATTAGGGGCTTATAGACGGGTTTTGGGGAGAGAGAAATAGCCAGAAAAAATAATATAAGAATTATTCGTTTGAGCTGAAAAAGTATTTTTGAAATTTCTGTTTTTGAAAGACCTTTTATTCTTTTACTTGTTTTAAACAATAACAGCATCCCTTTCAGATTGGATTTTTTTTTCTTTTTCTTTTTAAAATTTTATTGTTGTTGTATTACAATCATCCCCTTTTTGCTCCCCTCTGTCCCCCTCCCCAACCACCCATTCCCCCCAAAGTCAATCCCACCTGTTGTCCATGTCCATGGTTCCTTTATACTAGGTTCTTGTCTAAGCTGTTCCCCTTCTTTGCCTCTACCTCCCCCCTCCCCCAACCCCTTTCCCCCTGACCACTGCAGGCCTATTCCTTGTATTCA